>JASAMX010002538.1:0-12313 GCA_030248175.1 Microlaimidae sp. YZB2_3 | reverse complement strand
ACACATCTCTTCTTGCAACACAATTTCTTGCCAAGACTATGCAACAGACTCACCCATCCAACAAAATCACAGCAAACAAATCTAGGCCAAGAGAAATGAAACACACCCTCCAATCAAAGTATGGCCCCATAGCAGAAAGTTTCTTCAACCCAAATCTCACCGAAAAAGCCATCCGGACTAACATTCACACCTATTTTGTAAAAGAATCTCTATCTCAACTCCAACCCAATCCTCTACTAAAAAGCAAACCCCATGAAATACACAAAAGCGAACAACACCTTCCAAGAAAACTAAGAGCACTCCTGTCACAACTAAGATCCGGATTTTGTCATCATCTAAATTCATACAAATCAAGAATAAACCCACTAATCAAAAATGAATGCCCAAAATGCCACCAGAAACCGCATGATGTCCACCACCTTTTCAACTGCACCAAAAATCCTACCACACTAAAAGTAGAAGACCTATGGTTTCAACCCGCAAAGGCAGCAGCATTCCTGGAGGAAATCACTTGAAAACTCTGGCTATGCCAACCAACCAGGGGGGGCCGCCGCCCCCCCTTCCTCCCCCGAAACGGTCAGACAGGGAGAGAAGTGGGGCACTCCCCCCAGTGGATTGGCTGTTGTTGTTGTTTTTGTTTGGTTTTGGTTGAAATGTAGTTGGAGAGTTTCCAACTGTGTGGTTACTAAAATTCAAAATGTTCTAGCGCCTCGCTAATCGCTTGGCGCTAATCTCTTAAAAAAGTTTTGGTACCACAATTGACCCCCAAAAAGCAAAAAACAAATTTCAGCTTCGCTCAGCGGTCAGTTCCCATCTATGCGTATGCATATTTCTTGCTATTTGTCTTGCTACATTATGTTTTTGACAAAAGTACAATAATTTTAATAAACAATAAGTACTAAAACATCAAGCAAAACAAACAAAATGTAGTTGGAGAGTTTCCAACTGTGTGGTTACTAAAATTCAAAATTTTCTAGCGCCTCGCTAATCGCTTGGCGCTAATCTCAAAAAAGTTTTGGTACCACAATTTACCCCCAAAAAGCAAAAAAAAAATTTCGCTTCGCTTCGCGGTCAAGTTCCATACTATTCGTATGCATATTTCTTGCCATTTATCTTGCTTAATGTTATTGAAAAAAGTACAATAATTTTAATAAACAATAAATACTACACATCAAGCAAAACAAACAATCGTATTTGGTTAAGTTTCCCCCTCTTAAAATTCCAGGCGCCTACAACAATGGCTTGGTATTTTTTCCAAATAGGTAAATACCCTAAAAAACATGGAGATGCTGCTCATCTGATTTGGTTTACAGTGTGGGTGCAGCCAGGGGGTCTTAAAGGTCTCCAAATCCATTTTTTGTGAAATCCACGCTCTGCCAATGTCTGCTAATATAATTTTTAACTAAGAAACATGTTTTACTGCTAAAAACATTAGATAAAAACGTTATTAGGCCAAGAACAGTGTAATATACAGCATTATCTACGTTTATCCCTGCTTTTTTAACCTTTTTAAAAATTATGGGGAGGGGAGCCCCCACCCCACCCCCCGAAATTTTTTTTTTTGTACTGAAATCCGCCCTCCAAAATGAAATCCTGGGTACGTCCCTGTCTTCTTTTCATATTTTAAGAATATAAAAATGTGTTTCTTTACAGTATTATTTGACATTTTAAACCAGACTGGATTTTTCATCAAATGAAGTGCTTTTCTCACTTTGTGTTGTGTAACAATCCTTGAGTTATAATTGAATAACAAAAAACTTATGTCTCGTTCACTATGTGTTTTGGGCGAATATGAGTGTTTGGAGCAGTGTACAAATATGTGCTAAGAAATATAGTTATTGTGTGTTAAAATTTGAACGCGTACGTAGAACCAAGAATATATAACACAAGAGAATGTCCGACTGTACACTAAATTTTTGACCAAAATTTTGCGAGAAAAGTCGCACTTTTGAATTCGTGTGCGACTTTTCTCGCAAAAATCCGCCATTTTCTGCAAGTTTTCCCGCGCTGCGATTTTTTACACAGTGTTAGTTTTCTCGCAGTGGGGACTGCGACTTTTTTCGCACTCTATGCTGCTTTATTCGCACTGCGATTATTTTCGCACTGCGAGTCTGGCCGCACAACAAAAAAAATACAGACGCTGGTAGTCATTTTCAATGGAGTAAAACATTTTGAAACTTGTTTTATTTAATTTTAAAACGTTGGAAAGTTACTTTATTTTATTAAAACTAAAAAGTTTTAACATCTTAAAGTAAAAAAAACGACTTTTACTCATTTAAACACAAAATTTTTGCTCCGCTTTGTTTTTATTTTTTTTTTGTTGTGCAGCCCGACTCGCAGTGCGAAAATAATCGCAGTGCGAATAAAGCAGCATAGAGTGCGAAAGAAGTCGCAGTCCCCACTGCGAGAAAACTAACACTGTGTTAAAAATCGCAGCGCGGGAAAACTTGCAGAAAATGGCGGATTTTTGCGAGAAAAGTCGCACACGAATTCGAAAGTGCGACTTTTCTCGCAAAATTTTGGTCAAAAATTTAGTGTACAGTCGGACATTCTCTTGTGTTATATATTCTTGGTTATTTATATATATATATATATATAACGGAAAAAATAGGCCATTATTATGAGCCTCTCCATTTAAATTACACTCTCCATAATAATGGCATAGTAGCCATTTTAATGCGGGAAAATATGCTGTTCCCCTAGGTTATTCTGCACAAATGTGCAGAGATAAATAAAAACATTTTATTTCATTTGGTGGATGCGCGCGCATTTGAGTGTGCATTAACAAATGGCATATTTTCCGGCATTTTTGTTATTAATATACAACCACCACAGATAAAAAATGGTCACCTGAGAGCTAGGGGGTGGGGGGTCTTTACTGGGTAAATAGCAAATGGCATTTTGAAATCTAAGAGGTGGTCCTAAGAGAAGAGAGTTTCCCTACTTGGGTTGGGTATCTGGGGGAATCGACTTAGGCGCGGAAACATTTTGCAATGCAGAGGAATCAAGAGGTTCAATATCCGAAGCAAAACGCTTTTAAATTATGAATTGTAGTTTTTAAAAGATACCTACCATAGGTGGGCAGCCTAGCAAATTCAAGAAGAGGGGGACTTGGGCTTCCCCAAAAATTTTTTAGGGTCGTATATCCCATTTTTAGTACTCGGATCCCTCAAATTTTAGGAAGTTTCAGAGATTTTTCGGGTTTTTATTAAGGGGGTTAACAACCCTTCCCCAACCTTCCTCCCCTGCTAACCTATGATACCTACACTACTCCATTTTATTGAATAAAATAGGTGTTTACGAAGGGTGTAAATTAAAATCACTGATTTGTGTTAAAAATTCAGGTTTTCGGTGGAAATTTTAGAATAAAACTTATTGCCTAAAATTTTCTCTGGGGCGAAGAAGGGCAAATTTTAATATCTCAAGAGAATTCATAAAAAAAAAATAGGACATTATACCCTGAATTTTTTTACTAAGTCTTCAAAGTCTTGAGGCTGGGGAAACGGACCCCACCCCTGCTTCCGCATATTTTTATCCTATGAATACAACGCTTTTTATTGCTTCAACTAATAATGTTTTATAATGATAGAGTGGTAATATTAAGTAGTGCGCAATATAGGTATTATAAATAACTATTAAAATCGAGAAAAATTTGGCCAATATCGCGCAGGAAACGGAATGTGTGATATTATTTTATTAACTTAACAAACTTTCAGTACAAAGTGTGCGCGGCATCTTTCAAACACCACAAAGCGCCGATCACGTCAGTTCACTGGTATCCGCACGATTCGACGGTTTTCGCCGCTTCCGGAGAGGACAACCAAGTCACCATTTGGGATTTGGCTTTGGAACCGGACGACACCCAAGGGTATAAACTTCATAGATGAACACGGTCTGTGGCGTGCCCAGGAGGGGGGGGGAGGCGGCCGCCCCTCCCCTCGAAATCCGGCAAAGCCGGATTTTTTTGTAAGAGGGGAACCCTAAGTTTTTTAAATTTTGGGAGAGAAAAATTTTTTTCTTTAATATTAATACAGAAACTTTCCTGATGCCTTCCAAAAGCATATTAATCGTCAAAAAACTAAAAATTTTCCCGCTACGCGGGTAGTTTAAATTGACAATTTATCTTAGTTTTTCGATTTCAAATCGATTATCCCGTTCAGTAGTTAAGGCATAAATGTTTAATAACACTACTATAAACACTATTATCCTTTTATTAACGTTTAAACACATGTTTTAAATGTATAGGTATAAAAAAAACCTTAAAATTTGTAATAAGTATCAATATCATCTGGAATTAAAATTTCTATTGTATTTTAGCGCTTTAAATTAAAAATTTTCTCCCCCGGGGGTTATTCTGCCCCCCCGGACCCTCCTGACAAAGGGCTCTGCCTCTTGACCCCGATAGGGGGCTCGCCCCCAGAGCCCCCATTTCTGGGGGGTGCCGCCCCCCCCCCCCCAGACCCCCCTTTAGGGTTAGTATTTACCCCCCCCCCCCCGACCGCCCCCCCCAAATAAAATCCTGGACACGCCACTGAACACGGTGACCGAAACTAGGGGGGTCTTTACCCCGGCCCAGGTAGATGACATTTCAAAATCTAGGGGGGGGGGTTGAACCTCGACCTCGAACCCTTCTTGGCTTTTTAGGGTCGATCAAGAGATTTTTGAAACCTGGTTTTTTATGGAAAATTTTGATTAAAGGTTTATTATTTGTTTTTAATATAAGGTAATACTACGTATTATTGAATAAAAAGCGATATTATGGTAAAAAAAAGGGTGTAAACGCATAAATTTGAGTTGAAAATCCACGTTTTTGGAAGAAAATTTAGTATAGAAAAAGTATTTAAAATTTTCTCGAGTGAGGAGGGAGGGTCAAATTTTAAATTCTAGAGGGGGTCAGGAGTAAAAAATTTGAGGAGATGGGGCTCCTCCTCGATTTGTTTCAGGGGGGAGGGGGCAAAATTTAGAGGCTAAGGGGAATCAAGTTTTGTTTTTTGGGCCCTGAATTTTTTCTGGAGGGGGGGAGGAAAGGGGAGGGGCAAAATTTCGAGGCTAGGGGGTGAACCCCACCCTACTTCCCCCTCCTTGTTCATCTATCTATGGTAAGCTTTGTCGTTACTACGACAGAATGAGTCAGAATTTTCATTAAGTACTTGTAACTTTGACTCTTTTTAATGGACTGATAGATATTATAAGCGTTATCGGGCAAAGTCACGATGTTTATTTTATACTGATCGTGATTTTTATGTCGTAGTAAAGACGGCTTAAATTGTGATTTGTGGTTTTTGTGTACAATAAGAGAGGATTTTGCAGTAAAAAGTAAAAAAAAAAAATAAACAAAAAAAATGTGAATTGTTATATTTTCAAAAAACAATATAGTTAGTAATGCAAATTTTTTTTCTACAAACCCCATACTAATCCAGGTTGAGCCCTCTCCCAAATTTTATGGGATACCATACCAGTTTCTACTAAGAGTTGAGCCCTCTCCCAAATTTTATGGGATACCATCCCAGTGTCTACTAACAAATAAAAACATTAAAAGTATTAATATAACTAAATTGATTACGATAAATTATAGCCTGACAAAAATATTTTTTTACGGAAAGAAGGCAATGCTAATTTAAAAATTCTACAAAGATACCGCCGAAAAATATTTTTTTTAAATAATTAGATTATGAATAAATAAAAATGTAAATAACTAAAACACGGTTTAAAAGTTTTCGAGCCCTCTCCCAAATTTTATGGGATACCATCCCAGTGTCTACTAACAAAATAAAAATATTAAAAGTATTAATATAACTAAATTGATTACGATAAAATGTAGCCTGACAAATATATTTTTTAACGAAAAAAAGCAATGCTAATTTAAAAATTCTACATATAAGATACCGCTGCAAAATATTTTTCTTAAAAATAATTAGATTATGAATAAATAAAAATGTAAATATCATTAGCACAGTTTAAAAGTTTTCAAAAATCTTAGTCAGTTTTTCAGTCCTAATCTCCGTGTATGCCTTGTTTTTCTAGACCTTAACCTTACTTTAAAAAAGCAATTTACAATTTCGGGCAAAATGTTAAAATCATGTTTGGAAATTTTAGGGAAGAATCCGTCATTCCAGATGTTCCTCCTCAATTGTTATTCGTTCACTTGGGTCAAGAAGAAGTTAAAGAAATCAGATGGCACCCGAATTTGGACGGAGTTCTTTTATCTACTGCCGCAGACGGTTTCAACCTAGTTAGGACTTTAAGCGTTTAATCGTTTTATTATGAAATTTTATAAAATTTCTAAAAATCTTGATAAAAGTGATAAATAGTAAACTGGTCGTGTTGAAAATTGTTATGTTGTTGAAATAAAAACTATAGTTTTGTACAAAAATAAAATGTAAAGTAAATTGAAAGAGCTTAGTGGCATATCTCTTAAACAAAGGTATATACATTTTTTATTGATGCATTATTAATCCAAGCTTAAAACACTTCAATTAAGCTTTTGCATAAATAGAACGCCATACTAGTGAAATATAATTAATTTTTTTCATTCCACGTTATTTTTGTACAGAATAAAAGTTTTGCTTATTTGTTAAGAATGCATAGATCAAAACGGAAAATAAACACAAAGAAAAAGAAACACGCACATGCAACAACTGTCACAGTACAGCAAAAGTCATTTTTACTTATTTTAGCAAAGTTTTTAACATGTTTGACCTTACTCCTTTTGCTTTATTTCAACGATATTTTCATCATAATATTAGGTTTTTTTGTACCAATATTGGTTTTTACCATAACCCATTCCATTACCCACTCCAAAAATACGCTCCTAAAATTGACACTCGACTGGAAGTTTCAGCAAATTTACTCTATGGTACATCACAACTCATTTTAGTCTTTTGAAAATACTCCACCACGTTTTAAAGATAAAAGTGATAAATAGTAAACTGGTCTTGTTGAAAATTGTTATGTTGTTGAAATAAAAACTATAGTTTTGTATAAAAATAAAATGTAAATTGAAAGAGCTTAGTGGCATATCTCTTAAACAAAGGTATAGGGTAGTGCATTTAATTTCGGCACTTTTTTGTTTTTTTGATGTAACTTTTTACTGTATGGCCCGATTTTCATGTTGGATAGCTCATTTTGAAGCTTTCACGATACTGCGTTGCGTCACAAAAGTTTCACTGTACGAAAGTATTTTTTTTACTTAATTAAATCAGTTTTTTAAAACAAAATGGAAAATTGCCGAAATTAAATATGTGCATTTAATTTACATTGCATTGCATTTACTTTACAAACAATCGATTGTTTCTCAGTCAAAAAATCATCATTTTCAAAAATTTAAAAGCCTATCATTATCTCCAGACAGTTTTCTTTAATTTAAGCTTCTACTTGTTGTTCAACGTGTAACTGGCCAAAAGTTACAGCTAAAATGCCAAATGGTTTCAAAATGAGCAAAATTTGGGAAAAAAAGTGCATTTAATTTCGGCACTTTTTAAAAGGACCCCCTTAATCGAGTTTAAGTGCAGTGCTATGACCCCTACACATTTCAACGTTGTCTTTTGGCTATTTACAACTACAATTTAACATCCGACCACTTAATTTAATCCGTTTTTACCTACAGCATATGAGTGCCGAAATTACACTATTTTATTTTATAACGATTGCTCATCACAGACGCAACGTAGAACCACGGGGACTAAAAATTCGGGAAATAGACTAAATTTTACCAGGACAGTTTAATTTTTAAACCAATTTATTGCGTAATCATGAAACGTCCATGTTCTAAAAACGAGTAACAAATTTATTTTTTATAAATCACATAATTTCACATGAAAATATCATAACATAAAAAATAAAAAGCTCACGACAGTCATGTACATTATTATAATTAGCTCTCATTTGAGCTATCAAACGTCGTATTCCGTCCAGGATTACCAAAGATATAGTCCAAAATCAAAAATGCCCAATTGGGAAAAGTGCCGAAATTAAATGCACTACCCTATACATTTTTTTATTGATGCATTATTAATCCAAGCTTAAAATACTTCAATTAAGCTTTTGCATAAATAGAACGCCTTACTAGTGAAATATAATTATTTTTTTTCATTCCACGTTATTTTTGTACAGAATAAAGGTTTTGCTTATTTGTTAAGAATGCATAGATCAAAACGGAAAATAAACACAAAAAAACACGCACATGCAACAACTGTCACAGTACAGCAAAAGTCATTTTTACTTAATTAAGCAAAGTTTTTAACATGTTTGACCTTACTCTTTTTGCTTTATTTCAACGATATTTTCATCATAATATTAGGTTTTTTGTACCAATATTGGTTTTTACCGTAACCCATTCATTACCCACTCCAAAAATACGCTCCTAAAATTGACACTCGACTGGAAGTTTTAGCAAATTTACTCTATGGTACATCACAACTCATTTTAGTCTTTTGAAAATACTCCACCACATTTTATCCCCTCTACTTCGGCAAGTCCGACAAAAATGCAATTTTTTTCACAAAGTATAATTTTATAGTCAAATGCTTATAAAAATTCTATTATTAATCTATGAACATCTTCCAAAACGGTAACTAAAATCTTCAGCAAGTTTTTTAAATTTTTTCCTTTTCTGTAAACTTAATGCAATTAAAATTTAAACTTACATAAAACAAAAACTGCCTTTGTAATTTTATTATTTCTATTGTTTGTTGATATAATCCATTTCTTACATCCTATAATTCAGCGTTTTAGCAGTTGGTATGTTTAAAATACAAAAAGACGAGAAATGAACATTTCGTCGTTACTACGGCAAAATGAGCCACAATTTGTATAAAAATTTAGAACTGTGACTCGTTTTAAATTTGAAACAGGATGCTAATAACTACAGAACAAAGTCACAATCACATGTATTTTATAATGAATGCGGCTGATTTTACCGTAGTAACGACGAATTTCTTTGCAAAAAAACCGAATCCGTCAAAATGCCATACTATTTTAGAATCGATAAAAATGGAAATCCTCCTTTAATGACATAATTTCAATTTTTATGGTGTCCGGATATCTTCGGCAAAAACATTTTTTGAGCAAAAAAATATTCGACCTTTTTTTAAAAAAAATTAAGCGTTTTTTAAAGTTGATTTTAAGGTTTCACTTTGGTTTAGGAAAAAGTTTTATTTTGTTATGATTTAAAAATTGTTTCCGAAGATATTATGCAGAATTTATTTTCTTCCTAGCGCAATTTTAATTTGCTTTTTAATTTTAATTTGATTTAAACTGGACTTTAAATTATATTTGCGCGAATTTAAATAAATTAAGTTTTACTATTATAATTACTCATTTCAAAAATATATAACGGAAGGGAATATCCAATTATACACTACATTTTTGGCCAAATTTTTGCTAGAAAAGTCGCACATGCGCCAGTTTGTGCGACTTTTCTTGCAAAAATCCGCCATTTTCTATTAGTTTTTCGAGCCGCGATTATTAACACCGTGTTAGTTTTCTTGCAGTGAGGACTGCGACTTTTTTTGCACACAATACTGCTTTTTTTGCACTAAAGGTAAACCCAACGTGGCTGCAACAGCTGTTTGTTGGATTAAAAAATGCCCCCATTAAGTCACCACTCAAATCACGAGTATCTGACGTCATTTTATCAAACAAATACTCCGTATTAATTCGAATCAAATTTACTGATAAAGTGATGTCAGATTTTCGTGATTTGAGTGGTTACTTAATGGGGGAATTTTTTTAATCTAACAAACAAATGTTGCAGCCACGTTGGGTTTACCATTAGTCTGGCTGCACAACAAAAAAATAAAAACAAAGTTGAGCGGAAATTTTGTGTTTAAATGAGTAAAAGTCGTGTTTTTTTTACGTTAAAATGGGAAAAAAATTTAGTTTTAATGAAATAAAGTAACTTTCCAAAGTTTTAAAATTAAATAAAACAAGTTTCTAAGTGTTTTGCTCCATTGAAAATGACTACCAGCGTCTGTACTTTTTTGTTGTGCAGCCAGACTCGCTGTGCGAATAAAGCAGTATTGAGTGCAAAAGAAGTCGCAGTCCCCACTAAGAAAACTAACACTGTGTTAAAAATCGCACCGTAAGAACACTAACAGGAAATGGCGGCTTTTGCACAAAAAATGCAAGTGTGACTTTTTTCTAGCAAAATTTTGGTCAAAAATTTAGAGCACAGTCGGACATTCTCTTGTGTTATATATATTCTTGATCATTATAATACATATACAATGGTAATTAAAATTGCGCTAGGAAGAAAATAAATTCTAGTAATGCTTTCGGAAACAATTTTAATCATAACGAAAATAAAACTTTTTGCAAACCAAAGTGAAACCTTAAAATAAAGCTTAAAAAACGCTTAATTTTTTTTGAGAAAAAAGGTCAATACTCTTTATTGCTCAAAAATATTTCGAAGTATACAAAAACACCATAAAAATTGAAATTATCATTAAAGGAGGATTTCCCATTTTTATCGATTCTAAAATGGTATGGCATTTTGACAATTCGTTTTTTCAAAGAGAATTAGTACGTACTTAGACAAATCGAGCCACATTCTTTATGATGCATAATATTGACTTTGTATTGTAGTTATTAGCGTCTGTTTCAAATTTAAAACGAGTCGCCAGTTCTCGTTATCAAATTGTGGCTCATTTTGCCGTAGGTAACAACAAATGTTTTTTGTATTTTAAACATACCAACTGCTAAAACGCTAGTATAGGATGTAAGAAAATGGATTATATCAACAAACAATAAATAATAAAATTACAAAGGCAGTTTTTGTTTTATGTAAGTTTAAATTTTAATTGCATTAATTTTACAGAAAAGGAAAAAATTTAAAAAACTTGCTGAACTTAGTTACGGTTTTTTGGAAGATGTTCATAGATTAATAATAGAATTTTTATCACGTATTTTGACTATAAAATTATACTTTTTGTGAAAAAAATTGCCGTTTTGTACCGATGAGGAAAAATGTAATAAAGTATACTTTTCCAAAAGACTAAAATGAGTTGTGATGTACCATAGAGTAAATTTGTAAAACTTCCGTCGAGTGTCAAGATTTGGGTAAAAACCAAAAATTGGTACAAGAAAAAAACCTAATATTATGATGAAAATTATCAAAATGAACAGCCGAAAAAGTAAGGTCGAACATGTTAAAAACTTTGCTTAATTAAGTAAAAATGACTTTTGTACTGTTTAACAAATAAGCAAAACCTTTATTCTGTACGAAAATAACATAGGAACAAAAAATAATTATATTTCACTAGTAAGGCGTTCTGTTTATGCAAAACTAATATTTTTAACTTGCGTCAAAAAAAAAATGTATAGGGTAGTGCATTTAGTTCAGTAATTTGGTAATCCTGGACGGAAATGCGACGTTTGATAGCTCAAATGAGAGCTTAGATTTGTATGTTACATAACTGTCGTGAGCTTTTTATTTTTTTATGTTATGATATTTTCATGTGAAAATTATGTGATTTATAAAAATTTAAATTTGTTACTCGTTTTTTTAGAACATGGGGCGTTTTATTGATTTACACAATAAATTGGTTTGGAGGTTAGATTGTCCTAAACAAAATTTTATTTATTTTGCCGAATTTTTCAGCTCCCCGTGGTTTAAGTCTACGTTGCGTCTGTGATGACAATTGGTTTTATAAAAATAAGTGAAATAGTGTAATTTCGACACTCACTGTAGGTAAAAACGGGATTAATTAAGTGGTCAGTTGTTAGGAATTGGTAGTTTGTAAATAGCCGAAAGCAATTTGAAAATATAGGGTTATGGCGCTGCACTTAAACTCGAGTTAAGGGGGTCCTTTAAAAAGTACGGAATTTAAATGCACTTTTCAAAATTTGCTCATTTTGAAACAGTTTGGCTAGCTGAGCGTTTTTTGGCCAGTTCCACGTTGAAACAACAAGTAGAAGCTTAAATTAAAGAAACATTCTGGAGATCATGATAGGCTTTTAAATTTTGGAAATTGATAATTTTTAGGTGCAACGAATCGATTGTTTGTAAACTAAAATGCAATGCAATGTAAATTAAATGCGGCATTTAATTTCGGCCATTTTTGTTTTAAAACTGATTTAATTAGTGCAAAAAAAAAATACTTTCGCACAGTGAAAATTTTTGTGACGCAACGCGGCTATGTGAAAGCTTCA
Organism: Microlaimidae sp. YZB2_3; assembly: GCA_030248175.1. Taxonomy (NCBI): domain Eukaryota; kingdom Metazoa; phylum Nematoda; class Chromadorea; order Desmodorida; family Microlaimidae; species Microlaimidae sp. YZB2_3. The sequence continues at coordinate 163 of JASAMX010002538.1, read as the reverse complement.
AATCAAGCTATCAACATGAAAATCGGGCCAGGCGTACGGGCTAAAAGTTACATCGGAAAAACAAAAAAAGTGCCCAAATCCTACCCTTATACTTTTGTTTAAGAATACCACTAAGCTCTTTCAATTTACATTTTATTTTTATACAAAACTATTGCACAATTCT
>JASAMX010002537.1:0-26021 GCA_030248175.1 Microlaimidae sp. YZB2_3 | reverse complement strand
ATTGCTGAGCTTTTTATTGCTTAAAACATTCATTTTGACCTTAAAACATAAGTTTGGGGGCAGTTAAAAGTCATTTTAAAGAGATTTGTTTTCTTCATTTTTCCAAAATTGGGGGTGTCTCTCCTCACTCAGAAGTGGGGAGGAAAAACCACCCCCTTCTCAGAATTTGGGGGGGTTAGCCCCCCCCAACCCTTCCCCCCGTGCCCATGTATGGGATAACCCCCCCAACCCCCCCCCCCCCTGCCCACCTATGGGTGGACCCCACCCTACCCCCCTTATTCATCTATGCTCCCAATCTTTGCTTACAAACACATTACCCAAGCAATAGCAGATGAGCAACTGGCTCAAACATGCTGAGTGAGTGACATACATCTTGTTGGACGTAGTATGTAACTAAATAAAAATGCCCATCATGCATGGGCAATTTTATTTAGTTATGTACTGTTTGTCTTTAAACTTATGTAATTTAATTCAATTAAAGCCTAAATTAGACCAATTTCATTTAATTTTATAACTATTTTGTATTTTATAAATAAGTTAAAATTATTTGTTTACAGGCGGAGCAAAGCTCCAGTACAGGGTCAACAGGGATTTATGAACATATGTACAGCACTGAGCAATGCACGAAACTAGCTGAGTTTTACATACAATGGTTAGTTTTTTTATTTTCGTTATGTTAATAAACTTTAGGTCTTCCAAAAGAGACTTTATATTGGTATTTTTCCAAGTATTAAAGTATTAAAATTAAAATTAAAATTTCCAAGTAATACCAAGTATTAAAATTAAAGAAACTTTATTTTATTAGCTAGTTTACCAAATTTAGGTTTTAGCCCATATAAACATGTCTTTTCCTGGTCAATAATTGGGGTTGGTTGGTTGCAGGGACGTACCCAGAGTTTTATTTTGGGGGGGGGGGCACGATGGTCAAAAATTTGGGGGGGGGGGGCTCGTCCCCTCCCCCTCCCAAAATTTTGGGGGGGTGGAGTGGAGCCCCCCTTAATTTTTGAAAACGTTAAAAAAGCAGGGATAAACGTAGATAAAGCTTATAATACACTGTTTTTTGGCCTAATAACCTATTCTGTAATGTTTTAAGCAATTAAAGCATATTTTTCTGGTATAAATTACATTAGCCAGACCTGTGCACGGTCTGAAAATGCTCCCCCCCGTTTTACTGGAGGATTTGCCCCCCCCCCCCTGTTTTATTGCCCCCCCAAAAAAAAATAAAAAAAAGTACCCTGAAAATATGACGCCATTTTTGACCTATGATGACGCCATCATCGCGAATTTTTTGGAGTTTTTAGCCTCTTTCAAGGTATTTTATGCCATGTTAGACCTATTTTTACCTTATTCCCGCTTTTTTTGTCCACTTTTTCCCTTTTCCCTTCTTTTCATTTTTTTCTCCTTTTTTCTCTCTTTTTTCTTCCCCCCTTTTTGCCCCCCCGGTTCCAAGAACCTCGCTCCACTCTCCCGAAATCGCCCTCTACGTTTTAACCCCGGGGGCAGTGCACATGTCTGCATTAGCACACATTGGCAGAGCCTGGATTTCACAAAAAAGGAGTTTAGAGACCTTTTCAGACCCTTTGGCCCCCCCCCCCTGCCCAACCACTAGCCTTATTTTCCCCACTGTCCGCCCTTTTCGCGGGGGGGGGGGGGCGCCCCCCGTCCCCCCCACTGGTTACGTCTCTGGTTGGTTGGCTGGAAGCCTACCATTTTTTTAGGGGCAGGTATATAGGTGAGCGAGGTAGTATGCCCAATCCATTTCCAATAATAATATAATAACTAGATAGGGTAGTGCATTTAATTTCGGCACTTTTTCGTTTTTCCAATGTAACTTTACACTGTATGGCCTGATTTTCATGTTTAATAGCTCATTTTAAGCTTTCACAATACTGCATTGCGTCATAAAAATTTCACTGTACGAAAGTTGTTTTTGTACTTAATTAAATCAGTTTTTAAAAATGAAAATTGCCGAAATTAAATGTATGCATTTAATTTCGGCATTTCTTACAAACAATCGATTGTTTCTCAGTTAAAAAATCATCATTTTAAAAAATTTAAAAGCCTATCATTTTACCCAGACAGTTTTCTTTAATTTAAGTTTTTACTTGTTGTTCAACGTGTAACTGGCAAAAAAGTTACAGCTAAAATGCCAAATGGTATTAAAATGAGCAAAATTTGGGAAAAAAGTGCATTTAATTTTGGGACTTTTTAAACGATTCCCTTAATCGAGTTTAAGTGTAGTGCTATGACCCCTACACATTTCAACGTTGTCTTTTAACTATTTACAAATACTAATTTTACCAGACCACTTAATTCAATTGTTTTTAGAACATAGGCAATTCATGAAAAATAGAATAAATTTTACCAGGACAGTTTAAAAATTAAACTTTCCTGGTAAAATTTAGTCTATTTTCTGAATTTTTAGTCCCCGTGGTTGTATGTTGCTTCTGTGGTGAGCAATCGTTATAAATCAAAATAGGGTAATTTCCACACTATTGCTAGGAAAACGGTTTAATTTAGTGGTCGGGTGGTAAATTGTATTGTAAATAGTTAAAAGACAGCGTTGAAATGTAAATGAGTCATAGCACTACACTTAAACTCGATTAAGGGGGTCTTTTTAAAAAAGTGCCAAAATTAACTTAGCTTTTTCCTAATTTTGCTCATTTTGATACCATTTAGCATTTTAGCTGTAACTTTTTGCCAATTACACGTTGAACAACAAGTAAAGCTTAAATTAAAGAAAACTGTCTGGAGATAATGATAGACTTTTAAATTTTTTAAAATGATGAATTTTTGACTGAGAACAATCGATTGTTTGTAAAGTGCCGAAATTAAATGCATACATTTAATTTTGGCAGTTTTCCATTTTTTAAAAACTGATTTTAATTAAGTAAAAAAACATCTTTCGTTCAGTTAAACTTTTATGAAACAAATCAGTATCGTAAAAGCTTTAAAATGAGCTATCAACCATGAAAATCAGGCCATACAGTAGAAAGTTACCTTGAAAAAACGAAAAAGTGCCAAAATTAAATGCACTACCCTATCTAGTTATTATATTATTATTGGAACTGCATTTGGGGCATACTACCTCGCTCACCTATATACCTGCCCTGAAAAACGGGCAGGCTTCCAGCCAACCAACCAGAGATGTACCAGTGGACGGGCCCCCCCCCGCGAAACGGTCCGACAGTGGGGAAAGGAGGCAGAGTGGTTGGGAAGGGGGGGGGGCAAAGGGTCTGAAAAGGTCTCTAAACTCCTTTTTTGTGAAATCCAGGCTCTGCCAATGTGTGCCAATGCAGACATGTGCACTGCCCCCGGGGTTAAAACGGGGGGGCAATTCCAAAATGGGGGGGGGCACGGGGGGCAACTTTTTTGAAACGGGGGGGGCAATAAAACGGGGGGGGCAAGCAGGGGGAAAGAAAAAAAAGAGAAAAAAAGGAGAAAAAAGAGAAAAAAGAAGGGAAAAGGGAAAAAAGGGACAAAAAAAAGCGAAAATAAGGTAAAAATAGGTCTAAAATGGCTTAAAATACATTGAAATAGGCTAAAAACTGCAAAAAATTCGCGATAATGGCGTATTATAAGCTTTATCTACGTTTATCCCTGCTTTTTTAACGTTTTCAAAAATTAAGGGGGGCTCCACTCCACCCCCCCCCCCCCAAAATTTTGGGGGAGGGGGGAGGGGGCGAGCCCCCCCCCCCCCAAATTTTTTTTGTACTACAATCCGCCCCCCCCCAAAATAAAACTCTGGGTACGTCCCTGCAACCAACCAACCCCAATTATTGACCAGGAAAAGACAGTGTTCGTGTTGGGAGGGAAAAAACCTAAATTTGGTAAACTAGCTAATAAAATAAAGTTTCTTTAATTTTAATACTTGGTTTCTCTTTTGGAAGACCTAAAGTTTATTAACATAACGAAAATAAAAAAACTAACCATTGTATGTAAAACTCAGCTAGTTTCGTGCATTGCTCAGTGCTGTACATATGTTCATAAATCCCTGTTGACCCTGTACTGGAGCTTTGCTCCGCCTGTAAACAAATAATTTTAACTTATTTATAAAATACAAAATAGTTATAAAATTAAATGAAATTGGTCTAATTTAGGCTTTAATTGAATTAAATTACATAAGTTTAAAGACAAACAGTACATAACTAAATAAAATTACCCATGCATGATGGGCATTTTTATTTAGTTACATACTACGTCCAACAAGATGTATGTCACTCACTCAGCATGTTTGAGCCAGTTGCTCATCTGCTATTGCTTGGGTAATGTGTTTGTAAGCAAAGATTGGGAGCATAGATGAACAAAGGGGGGGGGGGTAGGGTGGGGTCCACTCATAGGTGGGCAGGGGGGGGGGGGGTTGGGGGGAGACAGCACGGGGGGAGGGGTCGGGGGGGGGCCCCCCCCCAAATTCTGAGAAGGGGGTTTAACTCTTTCTCCCCTCCCCCACTTCTGAGTGAGGGGGGAAGAAAAGTTAACCCCCCCCCCCAATTTTGGAAAATGAAGAAAACAAATGTCTTTAAAATGACTTTTAACTGCCTCCAAACTTAAGTTTTGAGGTCAAAAATGAATGTTTTAATGCAAATAAAAAGCTCAAAAATGCAATAAAAAGGGCTTTTTGACCTAAAATTAGCGTTTTTTACCTATTTTTCCTTTAAAATCGAAAAACGAAATAATGGGTAAAACGCACTCCAATAAAAAAAACGATATGGGTATTTTGCGTTTCTCGGATTTTAATCCCCCCCCCCTAATTTGGGGTTTAACCCCCTCCCCCACTCCGGACCAACTTGCCCATGTATGGGTTATACCCCCCCAAAATTTCGGATTTTGCTGACAAAATTTGGGGTACCCGGGGACACCCCCCCAAATTCGCCTTCCAGGGAAAAATTTTCAAGCGTTATAAAAGGGCTAAAAAAATTTTCCGCGCTTCGCGCGGAGTGTTTATTACCTTGTTTATGTCATATACATCATCTTTTTCTCTTATTATTCAAAAAACATTAATTAAACATTAACGTTTTAAACACCTGTTTTAAATGTAAAGGGATAAAAAAACCTTAAATTTTGTAATAAACATCATCTGGAATTAAAATTTCTAGTGTATTTTAGCGCCCTAAATTAAAAATTTTCTCTCTCGGGGGCATTCTGCCCCCCGGACCACCCTGACAACGGGCTCTGCCCCTTGACCCTGCTGGGGGGCTCTCGCTCCCCAGGCCCCCCATTACTGGGGGGCTACCGCCCCCCAGGCCCCCCATTACTGGGGGGCTACCGCCCCCCAGGCCCCCCCATTACTGGGGGGCTACCGCTTCCCAGACCCCCCTTCAGGGTTAGTATTTACCCCCCAGACCGCCCCCCCCCAAATAAAATTCTGGGCACGCCACTGTTCTAGACCCCCAAATTTTTATCCTTGGCAACCCAAAAGGGGGGTCGAACTCCAAATTTTTCCCTTTGCCGACCCAAAAGGGAGGTCTAGACCCCCCTGGCTACGCCCATGTATGTATATAACTTTTAATTAAATATAAGATTATAGATTAAAAAGTTTGTGATACTTGACTTTATAATCAAGACAATATAATTACTATTCTACTATTACAAAATTATTAAAAAAAACTATGATTTCTAATCTAATTCTAATAATATATAAACACATTATTATTAAAAAAATTAAAAAATAAAATTTATAAGTTGCAATAAGGTCTTATTTTAATTTTACACAGTTTTAAAGCATTTATAAGCGTGTTTTACGTTTTTTTACGCGTTTTAAGCCCATTTTAAGGCAGCGCGGAAATATTGGGTACACCCATAGGTGAGCACGGTCAGGAAGCTAGGGGGGTTTTACCCGGGGTAAATCGAATTTTGAATTCTAGGAGGGGGGTCCGGACCCAGCCTTTTTAGGGGGCTGTGCGAAATTTTAAGTCAGAGACAAGTTGGGTTCCGTGTTTGAAACAAACCATAATAACTTTAATAATTGTACTTTTTATAGGATAATACTACATTTTATTGAATAAAAGCCCATATTCGTGTATAAAAGGGTGTAAACATGAATATGTGATGAAAATTCACGTTTTTGGAAGAAAATTTAGTATAAAAAGTACTAAAATTTTCCCGAGGGGGAGGGGGGGGGGTCAGATTTCAGAATCTAGAGGGGGCCAGGGTAAGGGAAATTTGGGGGCCCGCGTTTCGTTGGAGGGGGGCCCCAAAATTTCGAGGCTAGGGGGGTGGACCCTACCCTGCCCCCCCTCTCACCGATGGGTACACTCCTCAAAATTTGGGTCTTGCCAGACACCCCTCCTAAAATTCGACCCCCCAAATCCGCAGAATCGGGAGATGCATCTTTAGCCAAAACCCGAGAAAAATCAGGCCCCTCTCCCCCAGTGCAGAGCTTGGTCCGGCCCCCCTAGGCCGAGGCTGACCCCCTCCCAACTTGGAAGTATATTTTTTTATTTTACTGTCAAAAACACGGGTTTTTAGTTAAAAACAGTGTTTAAATACACTTTAGGCCTAAAGGAGGCTGTTTTCAGTGGCGTGCCCAGGGGGGGCGGGGGGGGGGGGCGGCCGCCCCCCCCGAAATCCGGCGAAGCCGGATTTTTTCGTAAGGGGGGACCCTTACGTTTTTTGAATTTTGGGGGAGAAAATTTTTAATTTAAGGCGCTAAAATACACTAGAAATTTTAATTCCAGATGATAATTAAAACAAAATTTAAGGTTTTTTTATTCCTATCCATTTAAAAGATGTGTTTAAAACGTTAATAAAAGGTTAATAGTGTTTATAGTAGTCTTATTTAACATGTATGCCTTAACTATTGAGCGGCAAAATCGATTTGAAATTGAAAAACTGAGATAAATTGTCAATTTAAACTACCCGCGAAGCGGGGAAAATTTGGTTTTTTGACTATTAATATGCTTTTGGAAGGCATCAGGAAAGTTTCTGTATTAATATTTAAGAAAAAAATTTTTCTCTCCCAAAATTCAAAAAACGTAAGGGTCCCCCCTTACGAAAAAATCCGGCTTCGCCGGATTTTGGGGGAGGGGCGGCCGTCCTCCCCCGCCCCCCCCCCTGGGTACGCCACTGAAAACAGCCTATTTAGGCCTAAAAAGTGTATTTAAACACTGTTTTTAACTAAAAACCCGTGTTTTTGACAGTAAATAAAAAAATATACTTCCAAGTTGGTCGGGGGGGAGGGGGGTCAGCCTCGCTAGGGGGGGTCAGGCCGGACCGCTCTCGAGCTTTGGGGGGGAGAGCCCCCTGAATTTTTTCTAGGGGGGGGGGTCCAAAATTTTGGCTCTAGGGGGAGTGCACCCCTCTGTCCCCCCCAAACAAAACACCTATGGCAGCCTCTCGGATTTGCGGGGTCGAATTTTGAGAGGGGTGTCTGGCCAGACCCAAATTTTGAGGGGGGGTGTACCCATAGGTGAGAAAGGGGGGAGGGTGGGGTCCACCCCCCTACCCTAAAATTTTTGGGGGCCCCCATAGACTAAAAATTCGGGGGGGGGCCTCCCCCCGAATTTCCGAATTTTTTACCCCTGACCCCCCTCAGAATTTGAAATGTGACCCCACCTCCCCCCTCGGGAAAATTTTAGGTATTTTTTTATACTACATTTTCTTCCAAAAACGTGAATTTTTAACACATTGTCATGTTTTTTCAGCCATTTTAGTCCAGAATATCGCTTTTTATTCAACAAAATGTAGTAATTATCCTATAAAAAGAACAATTATTAAACTTATTATGGTTTAAAACTGTTTTGCTTCGGACACCGGATCCCACCTGACCCCCCTCTAGATTTCAAAATTTCGCACCCCGGGTCGACCCCCCCCTAAAAAGCTATGGGGGTGGCCACCCCCCCCCCCTCCCCCCAGGAACCCTTAGACTTTAAAATGTCATTTACCCGGGGTAAACACCCCCCCTAGCTTTTTGACCGTGTTCATCTATGACTGTAACCATAGGTGGGCAGCCTCTCGGATTTGGGGGGGGGTCAAATTTTAGGGGGGAGGGGTGTCTGGCAAGACCCAAATTTTGAGGGGGGGTGTACCCAATATTTCCGCGCTGCCTTAAAATGGGCTTAAAACGCGTAAAAAAACGTAAAACACGCTTATAAATGCTTTAAAACTGTAAAATTAAAATAAGACCTTATTGCAACTTATAAATTTTATTTTTTAATTTTTTTAATAATAATGTGTTTATATATTCTTAGAATTAGATTAGAAATCATAGTTTTTTTTAATAATTACGTAATAGTAGAATAGTAATTATATTGTATTGATTATAAAGTCAAGTATCACAAACTTTTTAATCCATAATCTTATATTTAATTAAAGGTTATATACATGCATGGGCGTAGCCAGGGGGGGTCTAGACCTCCCTTTTGGGTCGGCAAAGGGAAAAATTTGGAGTTCGACCCCCCTTTTGGGTTGCCAAGGATAAAAATTTGGGGGGTCTAGAACAGTGGCGTGCCCAGAATTTTATTTGGGGGGGGCGGTCTGGGGGGGTAAATAATACTAATCCTGAAGGGGGTCTGGGGGGCGGTAACCCCCCAGTAATGGGGAATCTGGTGGGCGAGAGCCCCCCAGCGGGGTCAAGGGGCAGAGCCCCTTGTCAGGGGGTCCGGGGGGCAGAATGCCCCCCGAGGGAGAAAATTTTTAATTTAAGGCGCTAAAATACACTAGAAATTTTAATTCCAGATGATGTTTATTACAAAATTTAAGGTTTTTTTATCCCTTTACATTTAAAACAGGTGTTTAAAACGTTAATGTTTAATTAATGTTTTTTGAATAATAAGAGAAAAAATGATGTATATGACATAAACAAGGTAATAAACACTCCGCGCGAAGCGCGGAAAATTTTTTTAGCCCTTTTATAACGCTTAAAAATTTTTCTCTGGGAGGCGAATTCGGGGGGGGGGTGTCCCCGGGTACCCCAAATTTAAGGGGGGGGGGGGTGTCAGCAAAATCCGAAATTTTGGGGGGGGGGTATAACCCCCCCATGGGCAATTTGGTCTGGAGTGGGGAGGGGGTTAAACCCCAAATTAAGGGATCTGTGTTAAAATCCGAGAAACGCAAAATACCAATATCGTTTTTTTTCTGGAGTGCATTTTACCCATATCGTTTTTCGATTTTAAAGCAAAAATAGGTAAAAAACGCTAATTTTAGGTCAAAAAGACTTTTTTATTGCATTTTTAAATTTTTTTGCCTTAAACGCTCATTTTGACCTCAAAACATAAGTTTGGCGGCAGTAAAAAGTCATTTTAAAGACATTTGTTTTCTTCATTTGTCCCAAATGGGGGGGGGGTTAACTTTTTCTCCCCCCCCTCACTCAGAAGTGGGAGAGAAAGAGTTAAACCCTATGAATTTGGGGGTGGTCCCCCAACTCTCTTCCGTGCCCATGTATGGTATAACCCCCCCAACCCCCCCCCCCTCTGCCCACCTATGGGTGGACCCCACCCTACCCCCTTATTCATCTATGCTCCCAATCTTTGCTTACAAACACATTACCCAAGCAATAGCAGATGAGCAACTGGCTAGAACACTGCTGAGTGAGTGACATACATCTTGTTGGACGTAGTATGTAACTAAATAAAAATGCCCATTAGTGCATGGGGGTAATTTTATTTTAGTTATGTACTGTTTGTTCTTAAACTTATGTAATTTATATTCAATTAAAGCCTAAATTAGACCAATTTCATTTAATTTTATAACTATTTTGTATTTTATAGATCATTTTAAAATTTATTTGTTTACAGGCGGAGCAAAAGCTCCAGTACAGGGTCAACAGGGATTTATGAACATATGTACAGCACTGAGCAATGCACGAAACTAGCTGAGTTTTTCATACAATGGTTAGTTTTTTTATTTTCGTTATGTTAATAAACTTTAGGTCTTCCAAAAGAGAAACCAAGTATTAAAATTAAAAAGAAAACTTTATTTTATTAGCTCATTTTACCAAATTTACAGTTTTTTCCCTCCCCAACACGAACACTGTCTTTTCCTGGTCAATAATTGGGGTTGGTTGGTTGCAGGACATACAGAGTTTTATTTTTTTGGGGGGCGGATTGCGTTACAAAAAAAATTTTGGGGGGGGGGGGGGCTCGCCCCCCTCCCCCTCCCCCAAAATTTTGGGGCGGGGGGAGTAGTGGAGCCCCCATTTAATTTTTGAAAACGTTAAAAAAGCAGGGATAAACGTCCGATAAATTTTTATAATACACTGTTTTTTTGGCCTAATAACCTATATTATCTAATGTTTTTAGCGATTGGAGCGTTGTTTTCTTAGTTAGAAATTACATTAGCCAGACCTGCTGCACGGTCTGAAAATTCTGCCTCCCCGTTTTATTGGAGGATTTGCCCCCCCCCCCCCCCGTTTTATTGCCCCCCGAAAAAAAAAATGAAAAAGTACCCTAAAAATATGACGCCATTTTTGACCTATGATGACGCCATTATCGCGAATTTTTTGCAGTTTTTAGCCTATTTCAATGTATTTTAAGCCATTTTAGACCTATTTTTACCTTATTTACCACTTTTTGTCCATTTTTTCCCTTTTCCCTTCTTTTTTCTCTTTTTTCCTTTTTTGCTCTTTTTTTTTTTCTTTCCCCCTGCTTGCCATTTACTGCCCCCCCCCGTTTCAAAAAAGTTGCCCCCCGTGCCCCCCCCATTTTGGAATTGCCCCGCGTTAACCCCGGGGGCAGTCGCGTGTCTGCATTAGCACACATTGGCAGAGCCTGGATTTCACAAAAAAGGAGTTTAGAGACCTTTTCAGACCCTTTGCCCGCCCGCCCCCCTGCCCAACCACTCTGCCTCCTTTCCCCACTGTCGGACCGTTTCGCGGGGGGGGGCCCGTCCACTGGTACATCTCTGGTTGGTTGGCTGGAAGCCTGCCCGTTTTTCAGGGCAGGTATATCGGTGAGCGAGGTAGTATGCCCAATCCATTTCCAATAATAATATAATAACTAGATAGGGTAGTGCATTTAATTTCGGCACTTTTTCGTTTTTCCAATGTAACTTTTCACTGTATGGCCCGATTTTCATGTTTAATAACTCATTTCGAAGCTTTCACAATACTGCGTTGCGTCATAAAAGTTTCACTGTACGAAAGATGTTTTTGTACTTAATTAAATAAGTTTTTAAAAAAACGGAAAATTGCCGAAATTAAATGTATGCATTTAATTTCGGCACTTTACAAACAATCGATCGTTTCTCAGTTAAAAATCATCATTTTAAAAAATTTAAAAGCCTATCACTATCTCCAGACAGTTTTATTCAATTTAAGCTTCTACTTGTTGTTCAACGTGTAACTGGCAAAAAGTTACAGCTAAAATCCCAAATGGTATTGAAATGAGCAAAATTTGGGAAAAAAGTGCATTTAATTTCGGGACTTTTTAAAAGGATCCCCTTAATCGAGTTTAAGTGCAGTGCTATGACCCCTACACATTTCAACGTTGTCTTTTAACTATTGACAACTACAATTTAACACCCAACCACTTAATTCAATCCGTTTTTACCTACAGCATATGAGTACCGAAATTACACTATTTTATTTTATAACGATTGCTCACCACAGACGCAACGTAGAACCACGGGGACTAAAAATTCGGAAAATAGACTAAATTTTACCAGGACAGTTTAATTTTTAAACCAATTTATTGCGTAATCATGAAATGCCCATGTTCTAAAAACGGATTGAATTAAGTGGTCGGGTGTTAAATTGTAGTTGTAAATAGTTAAAAGACAACGTTGAAATGTGTAGGGGTCATAGCACTGCACTTAAACTCGATTAAGAGGGTCCTTTTAAAAAGTGCCGAAATTAAATGCACTTTTTTCCAAAATTTTGCTCATTTTGATACCATTGGCATTTTAGCTGTAACTTTTTGCCAGTTACACGTTGAGCAACAAGTAGAAGCTTAAATTAAAGAAAACTGTCTGGAGATAATGATAGGCTTTTAAATTTTCGAAAATGATGATTTTTTTACTGAGAAAAAATCGATTGTTTTTAAAGTGCCGAAATTAAATGCACATATTTAATTTCGGCAATTTTCCATTTTTTTAAAAACTGATTTAATTAGGTAAAAAAAATACTTTCGTACAGTGAAACTTTTGTGACGCAACGCAGTATCGTAAAAGCTTCAAAATGAATTATTAAACATGAAAATCGGGCCATACAGTAAAAAGTTACATCGGAAAAACAAAAAAGTGCCGAAATTAAATGCACTACCCTATCTAGTTATTATATTATTATTGGAAATGGATTGGGCATACTACCTCGCTCACCTATATACCTGCCCCTAAAAAAATGGTAGGCTTCCAGCCAACCAACCAGGGACGTAACCAGTGGGGGGGGACGGGGGGCGCCCCCCCGCGAAACGGTCGGACAGTGAGGAAAATAAGGATAGTGGTTGGGCAGGGGGGTGCCAAAGGGTCTGAAAAGGTCTCTAAACTCCTTTTTTGTGAAATCCAGGCTCTGCCAATGTGTGCTAATGCAGACATGTGCACTGCCCCCCCCCGGGGGTTAAACCGGGGGGGGCAGTTCCAAAATGGGGGGGGGGGGGGGCACGGAGGGGCAACTTTTTTGAAACGGGGGGGGGGGCAATAAAAGGGAGGGGGGCAAGCAGGGGGGAAAGAAAAAAAAAGAGAAAAAAAGGAGAAAAAAAGAGAAAAAAGAAGGGAAAAGGGAAAAAAGGGACAAAAAAAAGCGGAAATAAGGTAAAAATAGGTCTAAAATGGCTTTAAGGTAAAAATAGGTCTAAAATGGCTTAAAATACATTGAAATAGGCTAAAAACTGCAAAAAATTCGCGATGATGGCGTCATCATAGGTCAAAAATGGCGTCATATTTTTAGGGTACTTTTTCATTTTTTTTTGGGGGGGCAATAAAACGGGGGGGGCAAATCCTCCAATAAAACGGGAGGGGAGCATTTTCAGACCGTGCACAGGTCTGGCTAATGTAATTTCTAACTAAGAAAACATGTTTTTATCGCTAAAAACATTAGATAATAGGTTATTAGGCCAAAAACAGTGTATTATAAGCTTTATCTACGTTTATCCTTGCTTTTTTAACGTTTTCAAAAATTAAGGGGGGGCTCCACCCCACCCTCCCCCCCCCAAAATTTTGGGGGAGGGGGGCGAGCTCCCCCCCCCCAAAAATTTTTTTTGTACTACAATCCGCCCCCACCAAAATAAAACTCTGGGTACGTCCCTGCAACCAACCAACCCCAATTATTGACCAGGAAAAGACAGTGTTCGTGTTGGGAGGGAAAAAACCTAAATTTGGTAAACTAGCTAATAAAATAAAGTTTCTTTAATTTTAATACTTGGTTTCTCTTTTGGAAGACCTAAAGTTTATTAAAATAACGAAAATAAAAAAACTTACCATTGTATGTAAAACTCAGCTAGTTTCGTGCATTGCTCAGTGCTGTACATATGTTCATAAATCCCTGTTGACCCTGTACTGGAGCTTTGCTCCGCCTGTAAACAAATAATTTTAACTTATTTATAAAATACAAAATAGTTATAAAATTAAATGAAATTGGTCTAATTTAGGCTTTAATTGAATTAAATTACATAAGTTTAAAGACAAACAGTACATAACTAAATAAAATTGCCCATGCATGATGGGCATTTTTATTTAGTTACATACTACGTCCAACAAGATGTATGTCACTCACTCAGCATGTTTGAGCCAGTTGCTCATCTGCTATTGCTTGGGTAATGTGTTTGTAAGCAAAGATTGGGAGCATAGATGAATAAGAGGGTAGGGTGGGGTCCACCCATAGCTGGGCAGGGGGGGGTTGGGGGGTTATACCCCCCCAAAATTTCGGATTTTGCTGACAAAATTTGGGGTACCCGAGGACACCCCCCCAAATTCGCCTTCCAGGGAAAAATTTTCAAGCGTTATAAAAGGGCTAAGGGGGCCGCCGCCCCCCCCCCCCCGAAACGGTCGGACAGGAGGAAAAATAAGGATAGTGGTTGGGGGGGGGGGGGGGGGGGGCGCCCCCCCCCCCCCCCCGAAATGGTCACCAGATAGTAAAATTTGGGGGTTTTCAGAGGCTAAAAATTCAAAATTTTCTAGCGCCTCGCTAATCGCTCGGCGCCAAACTTTAAAATAATTTTAGTACCCCAATGGACCCCCAAAAACCAAAAATTTGTTCCGCTTCGCTTCGCTCAGCGGTCACTTTCTATAGTATACATACATATATATCTCGTTATTTATGTTGCCTGATGCTAATGTTATTTCAAAGTTAGTACAATAATTTTTATAAGTAATAAGTACTACACAGAAAGCAAAACAAACAATCATATTGGTTGATTTATGTACCTCTCCCCTCCTAAATTTTCCTGCCTAAATAGCATTAGCTCGGATTTTTTTCATATAAGTAGGTACCCTAGAAAACATGGAGCCGAGATGCTGCTTATGTGCTTTGGTTTACAATGTGGGTTTAGCCAAGGGGTCTGAAACTAACGTCTCTAAATTCCTTTTTTGTAAAATCCAGGCTCTGCCAATGTGTGCTTATGTAATTTTTAACTAAGAAAACATGTTTTTACCGCTAAAAAGATTAGATAATAGGTTATTAGGCCAAAAACAGTGTATTATACAGCTTTATCTACGTTTATGCCTGCTTTTTTAACGTTTTCAAAAATTAAGGGGGGGCTCCGTCCCCCCCCCCCCCCCGAATTTTTTTTTGTACTACAATCCGCCCCCCCCCCCCAAATGAAACTTTGGCTACGCTTCTGGCTGAAAACTGGAAAAAATTCGCGATGATGGCGTCATCATAGGTCAAAAATGGCGCCATAATTTTAGGGTACTTTTTTTATTTTTTGGCGGGGGGGGGGGGGGGGGGGGGAATAAAACGGGGGGGGGGGGGGAATTCTCCAATGAATTGAATGGAACAATATGAAAATAGTTTCAAATAATCAAAATGAAAGAATTTTTTTTCTATTCAGTCAGTTAGGACTTTCTCAAGTGATCAAAGAACCCACAAGGCAAGAAATTTTTTTAGATTTGATTCTGACCACTGATATTGATATTTTTGACTCAATGGATGTGGCACCAAATTTTCTTAATTCTGACCATCTATCTATTATGTTTGAGCTCAATGTGTGTTTAAACAGTCCAAGTAATAATATAAACCAAAAAGAAATATACCAAATTTTGCGAATGCTGACTATGATTCTCTTTTTTTGCTATATGCTTCATATAACTGGGATGAACTTTTTAAAAAGTGTTCCAGTGTTGAAGAGCAATGGCAATGTTTTAAACTAAAACTACTACAAGGAATTAATAAACACGTACCAGGTAAACTTTATATGACCAATACCAAAAAGAATAAATATCCAGCAAACATAGTTAAGCTTCAAAGAAAAAAAATTAAGACTTTGGCATAAAAGAAAAAACAAAAATACCAAAAAAGAATACCATCAAATAAGTAAAGACTACAAGGAAGCAGTTAAAAACACAACATTTTTTTAGAAGATCAAACGCTCAACCAAGGGGATATCCAAAGTTTTTACAAATTTGTAATCAAAAAAATTAAACCAAGAAGTAATATTCCTGCCTTGCTGAAAGATGACTCCACACATATGCACAAGAAGATTTAGAAAAAGCTGAACTGTTTGCTGAATATATTAGTTCTACTTTTACTAAAGATGATGAAAATTTTCCACCTTTTAATCCAGAATCATCAGATAAGCTAAATGATTTGGAATTTACTACAAATGACCTGTTAAAAGCTTTAAAAAAGTTACCAAATAAATTCTCTAAAACTCCGGACTGTATTCCAGCTTACTTTTTAAAACGTTTGGCAAAAGTTCTTGCTGAGCCTTTAGCTAAAATATTTAACAAATCATTTCAAACAGAAAAACTTCCAAATGACTGGCTCATAGCATTAATTATCCCAATTTTCAAGAAAAAACTTAAAAACAGAAAAGAAAACTATAGACCTATTTCATTGACTTCATTCTCCTGCAAAACAATGGAGACTATTATGCGTGATAAACTTTTTCCTTTTTCCAAAAAATACTGTCCAGGTCGGTCACAACATGGGTTTAAGGATAAAAGTTCTACAGTCACGCAATTATTAGAAACACTGTGTGATTGGACTTTAGCTTTAAAAAATAAAAAAATCAGTAGATGTAATTTATTTGGATTTTGCTAAAGCATTTGACTCTGTTTCCCATCAAAAACTTTTATAAACTTCAAAAATATGGAGTTACTGGCAAATTTCTAAACTGGATTGAAGCTTTTTTATCTAGTAGGTTTCTTAAAGTAGTAATAAACAAGTCTGTTTCTTCACCTTACAGGGTCACCAGTTCTGTTCCACAAGGATCAGTACTAGGACCTTTGCTTTTTTTGATTTATGTTAATGATATAGTAGACTGTGTAGAAAATTCTAAAATTAAATTATTCGCAGATGATGCGAAAATTTATTCTGAATTCTCAACAAATGAAAAAGAGAGCATTGAAAATCAATCTGCAATGCTTCAAGCAGATATAAATAGAGTAGCAGAATGGGCAAAAATTTGGCAGTTGACACTTGCTGAAAATCAGGGATGTTTCCAGGGGGCGGGGGGGGGGGCGACCACCCCCCGCCCCAAAACGGTCGGACAGGGGGAAAAATAGGGATAGTGGTTGGGCGGGGGGGGGCCACCCCCCCCGAAATGGTCACCAGATAGTAAAATTTGGGGGTTTTCAGAGGCTAAAAATTCAAGATGTATGTCACTCACTCAGCATGTTTGAGCCAGTTGCTCATCTGCTATTGCTTGGGTAATGTGTTTGTAAGCAAAGATTGGGAGCATAGATGAATAAGAGGGTAGGGTGGGGTCCACCCATAGGTGGGCAGGGGGGGGGGTTGGGGGGGTTATACCCCCCAAAATTTCGGATTTTGCTGAAAAAATTTGGGGTACCCGAGGACACCCCCCCAAATTCGCCTTCCAGGAAAAAATTTTCAAGCGTTATAAAAGGGCTAAGGGGGCCGCCGCCCCCCCCCCCGCAACGGGCGGCCAGGAGGGAAAATAGGGATAGTGGTTGGGCGGGGGGGGCCACCCCCCCCCGAAATGGTCACCAGATAGTAAAATTTGGGGGTTTTCAGAGGCTAAAAATTCAAAATTTTCCAGCGCCTCGCTAATCGCTCGGCGCCAAACTATAAAATAATTTTAGTACCCCAATTGACCCCCAAAAAACAAAATTTTTGCGCTTCGCTTTGCTCAGCGGTCACTTTCTATAGTATACATACATATATCTCCCTATTTATCTTGCCTAATGCTAATGCTATTTATCTTGCCTAATGCTAAGCTAAGTTAGTACAATATTTTTTATAAGTAATAAGTACTACACAGAAAGCAAAACAAACAATCATTATTGGTTGATTTATGTACCTCCCCCCTCCTAAATTTTCCAGCCGCCTATAGCATTGACTCGGATTTTTTTCATATAGGTAGGTAGGTAGGTAGGTACCCTAAATAACATGGAGTCAAGATGCTGCTCATGTGCTTTGGTTTACAGTTTGGGTGTAGCCAGTGGTCTGAAACATACATAGGCATAGGTGGGCAGCCTCTCGGATTTTGGGGGGGGGGGTATAGGGGGGGGTCAAATTTTAGGGGGGGTGTCCAGCAAGACCCAAATTTTGAGGGGGGGGGTGTACCCAATATTTCCGCGCTGCCTTAAAATGAGCTTAAAACGCGTAAAAAACGTAAAACAAGCTTATAAATGCTTTAAAACTGTGTAAGATTAAAATAAGACCTTATTGTAACTTATAAATTTTATTTTTGTAATTCTTTTATTAATAATGTGAGAGGGCGGAGTCAGGATTTCATTTCAGGGGCGTCGGTCTGGGGGGGGGAAGAAAAAGTGTTGTCAAAGCGGCGCGTAGCGCCGCCACCTGCGCCGCGTAGCGGCGCCAGCCGACGCGAAGCGTCGGCCGGGGGGTCTGGGGGGTGTCCCCCAGCCGCCGGAGGCGAAAATTTTTTAAAATATATACTAAAAACGGCTTAAAAATCGTCTCCTGGTGATCGCGTGAACATAAATTTTACTTTTGTTTTTTTACCTAATTTCTACATAATTTTTTGTGATCTTAAAAATTCAGTCAGGGGGGTTCGGGGGGAACAATGCCCCCTGGAGGAGAAAATTTATAATTTGAGGCGCTAAAATACACTAGAAATTTTAATTCCAAATGATACTAATTACAAAATTTAAGGTTTTTTATAGCTATACTATACATTTATAACATGTGTTTAAAACGTTAAAAAAAGGATAATAGTGTTTATAGTAGTTTTATTAAACATGTATGCCTTAACTACTGAATGGGATAATCGATTTGCAATTGAAAAACTAAGATAAATTGCCAATTTAAACTGCCCGCGTAGCGGGGATATTTAAACTGCCCGAATAAAAGGTAATGAACGGGGAAATAAGGTAATAAACACTCCGCGCGAAGCGCGGAAAAATTTTTTAGTCCTTTTATAACACTTAAAAATTTTTCTTTGGGAGGCGAATTTGGGGGGGGGGTGTCCCCGACTACCCCAAATTTGAGGGGGGGTGTCAGCGAAATCGGAAATTTTGGGGGGGTATAAACCCCCCAACCCCCCCCCCCCTGCCCACCTATGTACATAGGCAAGTTGGTGCGGAGTGCGGCGGGGGTTAAAACCCAAATTAGGGGGGTTAAAATCTGAGAAACGCAAAATACCCATATCATTTTTTTTCTGGAGTGCATTTTACCCATATCGTTTTTCGATTTTGAAAGAAAAATAGATAAAAAACGCTAATTTTAGGTCAAAAAGTCTTTTTATTTCATTTTTGAGCTTTTTATTGCTTAAAACATTCATTTTGCCTCAAAACTTCAGTTTGGAGGCAGTTAGAAGTCATTTTAAAAACATTTTTTTCTTCATTTTTCCAAAATTGGGGGGTTAACCTTTTCTCCTCCCCCACTTCTGAGTGGGGGGGGGTGGGGGTTAAATCCTCCTTCTCAGAATTCGGGGGGGGTTAACCCCCCTCAACCCCCCCGTGCTCATGTATGATCTGAAAGGTCTTTAAATTCCTTTTTTGTGAAATCCAGGCTCTGCCAATGTGTGCTAATGGAATTTGTAACTAAGAAAACATGTTTTTATTGCTAAAAACATTAGATAATAGGTTATTAGGCCAAAAAAAGTGTATTATACAGCTTTATCTACGTTTATCCCTGCTTTTTTAACGTTTTGAAAAATTATGGGGGGGCCCCCCCCCCCCCCCCAAAATTTGGGGGGGGGGGGGGGCGAAGGCCCCTCCCCCCCGAAATTTTTTTTGTACTACAATCCGCCGCCCCCCCCCCCCAAATGAAACTCTGGCTACGTCCCTGCTGAAAATAAATGTGAAATGTTTCATATTGGACCATCCAATGAATTCAACACAACCTATTCAGTCAACAAACAAACGCTAACGAACTCTACAACAGTTCGAGACTTGGGTGTTTATATGTCTCAAAATTTGAAATTCTCTTATCACTGTGAAAAAATAGCAGATGCAGCAATGCAACGATCAGCTCTAATTTTTAGAACTTTTAAAGCAAAGTCTGTTAAAAATTTGGTAAGAGCATATAAATCCTATGTACGACCAATTGTAGAGTATGGTAGTGTAGTTTGGATTTTTTACTTAAAAAAAGATATAATTATAATTGAAAATGTTCAAAAAAGTTTTACTAGAAGATTGTATAAGTTTTGTGGTTTTAATTACTCCAGCTATGAAAACCGATTAGCTTTTCTAAAACTTGATAAAATTTCTAAACAAAGAGCAAAAATGGATTTATGCAAAATCTATAAAATAATTAATAACAAAACAAGTCTGCTGCAATCCAAAGATTTTTTCTCATTCAACAATAATCAAACCAGAGGTCACCTATTTAAACTTCAAGTTGATGATAGCAGGATTGACGCCAGAAAATTAGCTTTTCCAAATCGTGCTATTTATAGTTGGAAAATTTAAACTCCTCCCAAGTTTCTGTTAAATCATTAAAAAAATTAAAAAAAGCAATTGACTTTTGTTAATAGTGTTGTGCTCAGTATTAGTGCTAGAGCTTTTTAAAAAGAGCTCTGGCCTACTGAGCCATTTTTTTGGCAAAATAAAAATACTTCTGATGCTATTCACAATACACAGTGTTGCATTTGGATAGCAAAACATTATAAACATGGCTTCTTTTCATTTCTAAAACAGTCTCTTTCTGTACTTCCTTCCTATAACCTTAAACTTTTCATATGTTGCTTTAGTTTACTACTGTCTACTGTTTCTTCTTACTTTTCTTTCTTTTTTTTCTTGCTTGTAACTTTGCTTGTAACTTTTAACTTTTTTTTCTCTTATAATTCATCGTTTCTACTTGCAATGTTTTGCGATTTTAGAAAGTTTTATATTATGCAATTGTAATCCTTTCACTATATTTTTATGTGTTTTTTTTAAGATTTGCTAAAAATAAAATTATTTGATTTGATTGAAAGCGGGAGGGACATTTTCAGGTCGTGCACAGGTCTGTATACACCTCAAAATTTAAGTTTAATTTAGAGAAATTTTTAAGTTACTTAATACTGCAATATACATTGTATTTTTTAGACTTTAAGAAGTTAACCCAGCCGGACAAAAGGTACACACAATACGGACACAGTGGCGTTAGGAGTAAATGTTACAAATTTTTGTACTATTTTGAAGTAAGGACATCCAAAAATTCACCGATATTGTTTAATATTTCTCCTAGCTTATCTTACAGCCTCTTTTCACAATCTACTAGCGTGGGACAAAGCTTTGCACGGTCTGGAAATGCTCTCCCTCGCTTTATTGGAGAATTTGCCCCCCTTCGCCAAAAACTGAAAAAGTACCCTAAAATTATGACGCCATTTTTGACCTATTATGACCATGAATGAGAACGGTTTGGGAAGCTAGGAGAGGTGGTTACCAGGGGTAAATCATATTTTAAATTCTAGGAGGGTATCCCAGGGGGGTCTGAACTGAACCATACATGAGCAAAGGGGGGGGAGGGGGGGTTGGGGGGTTAACCCCCCCAAAATTCTGAGAAGGGGGTTTAACCCCGCCCCACTCAGAAGTGGGGGGGAGAAAAAGTTAACCTCCCCCCAATTTTCGAAAAATGAAGAAAAAAATGACTTTAAAATGACTTCTAACTGCCTCCAAACTTAAGTTTTAAAGTCAAAATGAATGTTTTAAGCAATAAAAAGCTCAAAAAAGCAATAAAAAGGGCTTTTTGACCTAAAATTAGCGTTTTTTACCTATTTTTCCTTAAAAATCGAAAAACGATATGGGTAAAATGCACTCCAGAAAAAAAAACGATATGGGTATTTTGCGTTTCTCGGATTTTAACCCCCTAATTTGGGGTTTAACGCCCCACTCCGGACCAACTTGCCCATGTATGGTCTGAACCCGCCCAGCTTTTAGGGAGGCTGGACCCGGGGTGCAAAATTTTGAAATCTAGAGGGCAGGGGGGGTCAGGTGGGGTTCGGTATCCAAATCAAAAGTTTTAAACCATAATAACTTTAATAATTGTTCTTTTTATAGGATAATACTACAATTTATTGAAAAAAACGGGATTCTGGTGTAAAAAGGGTGTAAAAACATGAATATGTGTTAAAAATTCACGTTTTTGGAAAAAAATTTAGTATAAAAAAGTACCCAAAATTTTCCCGAGGGGGGTCAGATTTCAAATCCTAGAGGAAGGTCAGGGGTAAAATATTCGGAAATTCGGGGGGAGGGGGCACGTAGATTTTTGTCTAGGGGGTCCCAAATTTTCGAGACTAGGGGGGGGGTGAACCCTACCCTGCCCCCCACTTTCTCACCTTATGATGATGACGCCATCGTCGCTAATTTTTTGCAGTTTTTAGCCTATTTCAATGTATTTTAAGCCATTTTAGGCCTATTTTTACCTTATTTTTGTTTTGTCCCTTTTTCCTTCTTTTTTCCCGGGGGGTCAGATTTCAAATTCTAGAAGAAGGTCAGGGGTAAAATATTCGAAAATTCAGGGGGAGGGGGCACGTAGATTTTTGTCTAGGGGGTCCCAAATTTTCGAGGCTAGGGGGGGGGGTGGACCCTACCCTGCCCCCCACTTTCTCACCTTATGATGATGACGCAATCATCGCTAATTTTTTGCAGTTTTTAGCCTATTTCAATGTTATTTTAAGCCATTTTAGGCCTATTTTTACCTTATTTTTGCTTTTTGTCCCTTTTTCCCCCCTTTCCCTTCTTTTTTTCTCTTTTTTTTCTTTTTCTTGTGCTTGCCTCCCCCCTGTTTTAAAAAAGTTGCTCCTCCCGTGCCCCCTACCCTTTTGGAATTGTTCCCCCCAATAAAAACCCGGGGGGCAGTGCAGTGCACAGGTCTGGGGGGAGATAAGTTAAAGTTATGCCACCCTGGCTGCAACAAATTAAAACCTAATTAAAATCCTACATTCGCATTACATTTTTTAAAGGAAATTTGTTTTATTTCAATAATTCAGTGCCAATAATGTAATTGGAACTTACATATTTTAACCAAACATAAAGCCATCTCCTATCGTTTTTGTATTGGTTGGTGGGGACGAACTTTTGCAGGCATTTCTCCAGGAGAGAGCGCAACTGCGTCTTCTTTCCTCCGGTTGGAAAATGTTGTTCCGTCCATTTAATATATCTGATATAATATTAAAATCAAAATGGAATAATAAGTTTTTTTAAGTAATTATTTAAAAAGTAAGAGGAACGTAAAATAATCCTCTTTCTAAATGTTTGTTATTTGCTTTGTATATATGCGCCCCGTTCCATAGGTGTGCAGCCTTTCGGAATGTTTTTGGAGCGAGGGTTATACCCGACCGACCCCCTCAAAAAAAAATTTTTTTTTTGGAGGAGAGGGGTGTGGTGTTCCAATATTTTTTGGGCAAAATACTCTATTTTTAGCGTTTTCAATAGTACTAGGACCCTCAAATTTTAGGGATGGTGTCAGAGTTACCTTTAAAATCTAGGGGAAAGCGTGTCGGCAGTTTTAAGATTTTTTTGAGGGGGATATAGACTCTTAAACCCCCTGCCCACCTATGCCCGCTCCGCTTCTCACGTCAGGCCTACCTGTACATCTGGGCATTTTTCAGCAGGATTAAAAATTAAATTTTAACAACTTTTGATTATTTACAAGTACACCCACATTTTAAATCTATACCTATTGTCCCCTCCTCATTCCGGACATATATAGGTGTTTTTTGGGGGGACAGAGGCATACATGGGCACGGGTGGGGGTTGGGGGGTTAACCCCCCCCAAATTCTGAGAAGGGGGATTTAACCCCCCCACTCAGAAGTGGGGGGGGGAGAAAAAGTTAACCCCCCCAGTTTTGGAAAAATCAAGAAAAAAAATGTCTTTAAAATGACTTTTAACTGCCCACCAACTTAAGTTTTGAGGTCAAAATGAATATTTTAAGCAATAAAAAGCTCAAAAATGCTATAAAAAGGACTTTTTGACCTAAGATCAGACCTGTGCACTGCCCCCCGGGGTTAAAACCATACATGGGCACGGGGGGGGGGGTGGGGGGGGGGTTAACCCCCCCCCAAATTCTGAGAAGTGGGGTTTAACCCCCCCCACTCAGAAGTGGGGGGGGGGGGGAAAAAGTTAACCCCCCCCCCCCAATTTTGGAAAAATGAAGAAAAAAAATGTCTTTAAAATGACTTCTAACTGCCCCCAAACTTAAGTTTTGAGGTCCAAATGAATGTTTTAAGCAATAAAAAGCTCAAAAGTGCAATAAAAAGGGCTTTTTGACCTAAAATTAGTGTTTTTAACCTATTTTTCCTTCAAAATCGAAAAACGATATGGGTAAAATGCACTCCAGAAAAAAAACGATATGGGTATTTTGCGTTTCTCGGATTTTATCCCCCCCCCCCCGAAATTTTGGTTTAACCCCCCACTCCGGACCAACTTGCCCATGTATGGTTAAATCGGGGGGGGGGCAATTCCAAAATGGAGGGGGCACGGGGGGCAACTTTTTTGAAACGGGGGGGCAAGCAGGGGGGAAAGAAAAAAAGAGAAAAAAAAGAGAAAAAAGAGAAAAAAAGGGAAAATGGAAAAAAGGGACAAAAAAAGCGGAAATAAGGTAAAAATAGGTCTACAATGGCTTAAAATACATTGAAATAGGCTAAAAACTGCAAAAAATTAGCGATGATGGCGTCATCATAGGTCAAAAATGGCGTCATATTTTAAGGGTACTTTTTCATTTTTTTTTTTGTGGGGGGGGGGGGGGGGGGGGGGGGCAAATCCTCCAATAAAACGGGGGGGGGCATTTTCAGACCGTGCACAAGTCTGTAAAATTAGCGTTTTTTACCTATTTTTCCTTCAAAATCGAAAAACGATATGGGTAAAATGCACTCCAGAAAAAAACGATATGGGTATTTTGCGTTTCTCGGATTTTAACCCCCTCGCCCTAATTTGGGGTTTACCCCCCCCACTCCGGACCTACTTGCCCATGTATGGACAGAGGGGTCCACCCCTCACTAGAGCCAAAATTTTGGACCCCTCCCTAGAACAAAATTCAGGGTGCCCCTTACCCCCTTAAAGCCTGACCCTCCTCCCCCCTTCTTCCGACAAATTTTTAAAAATATTAATTGTTTATTTACTGTGAAAAACACGGTTTTTAGTAAAAAAAACTGTGTTTAAATACACCTTTAAGACCTACACAGGGGTTGTTTTAGTATATAAAATTCAATATTAGACCTAAAAACATTTAAATCACTGATATAAAAAAACTTGGTAAACAAATCGGACCCCCCCTTAATTTAAAATCTCGCACCTCGGATCGACCCCGGATCCCCTTAAAAGCTAGGGGGTCCGGTCCGGACCTCCCTGACCCTCCCTCTAAAAATTTTTGGCCTTTCCCCCGGAGGTCGACCCCCTTTAGCGGACTTGAACAAACACACATAACATTCCGGACCAGCTTGCCCATTAGGTAAGATAACTTTTGAAGAAAAAATAAGCGACATGAAAAAATCCGCGGATGTGATTTTGAAAGTCCGCGGGTGCAGATTTAAAAATTAGTGCGGATATCCGCGGCTGCTGGGAATGTTGGGCACATCTCTAGTTAATGCGCATTGTTTTGGAGTTTTCCTTTTATAGCATTGAGCATTATACAAAAAATTAACAGTATATTTTTGGCTCACCTAATCCATACGCTTAGTGGATCATCCCCACTGTACAACCGCAGTTCCTCTTCAAATTTCCTAAATTAAATGATTAACATATCGTCATAAAGTTTACTATCATTTTAGAAATTAACATTGAAGCCATAGATGAAAAAGGAGGGGCAAGGTAATGTCCACCCCCCTTGCCTCGAAATTTTGGGACCCCCTCCCCTAGAGGAAAATCCAGGGGCCCCTCTTCCCCCAACCAAATTTCCGAATTTTTTACCCCTGATCCCCCTCTAGAATTTGAAATCTGACCCCCCCCCCTTCCTCCTTTGGAAAATTTTAGGTACTTTCTTATACTAAATTTATTTTCTTCCAAAAACGTAATTTTTTAACACATATTCATGTTTTTACATTCTTTTTACACCAGAATATCGCTTTTTATTCAATAAAATGTAGTATTATCTTATAAAAAGAACAATTATTAAAAGTGATTATGGTTTAAAACTGTTTGGCTTTGAACACCGGACCCCACCTGACCCCTCTAGATTTCAAAATTTTGCAACCCGGGTCGACCCCCCTTAAAAGCTAGTGGGGTCCGTACCTCCCTCTGGGACCCTCCTTTTAGAATTCAAAATTCGATTTACCTCGGATAACCACCCCCTTGCTTCCCGGACCGTTCTCACCCATGATTGAAGCACCACCAGTGTTGACCTATAAGCATAGGTGGGCAGGGGGGTTGGGGGGTTATACCCCCTAAAATTTCGGATTTTGCTGACACCCCCCCTAAATTTGGGGTATCCGGGGACCCCCCCCCCATTCGCCTCCCGGAGAAAAATTTTTATGTGTTATAAAACGACTAAAAAAAATTTTTTTTAATTGTTAATTGATTGGAGAGTTAATTGTTAATCGGAGAGTTAATTGTTAATTGATAAGTTAATCTTAGTTTTTCG
>JASAMX010002535.1:0-28120 GCA_030248175.1 Microlaimidae sp. YZB2_3 | reverse complement strand
ACTTTGAGAAAAATTTATGTGAATTAAGTTTTATTAATGGTTAAAAAACGCAAACTAAAGCTTTTACACGTATTGTTTTTATTCGGTTTTGTTTTTCTGAAAATTTCACAAAATCTGTTATTAATTTACAGGTTTAAAGAGACTTGTTTCAGTCTTTTCTGGCATTTAGTTTTTAGACTTATGTAGCTTTATACTATTCCATTTAATATAAGGCTTTTTTTCGAAACTTTGTTTCGTCTTTTGCTAAAATAATATTTAAATTCCGTCTTTTTGCAAAGTTTATAAAAAATCAACTTAAGATAACATAACTTTAGGCGAAACACACAAAGTTGATCAGTTTGATTTAAAGTATTGGGTTTATTGGAGTGTTATTAATGACTTTTGTGACGGTGTTTATGTGGAATTGTTGTTTCAGTGCTTTGTTTGTTTTATTGTGTGTGTCTGTTGGAATGTTTTTGTGTAGTTGTTGTTGTGAAAGATTGTTTGCTTTTTAGTCTTGCTGGGTGCAGATTGTTGTGTTAAGTAGTTGAGTAGATTGTTTGTGTACATGGCTTCCAATTTCGCTTTTTTGCGTGGAATTGATGTGTGTATTACTGAATGAAGTTACTTAATATGTAATTCAGTAAGGAAAAAAAGTGTCACACAAGTACCCCAGTACCTAATGCGTAACTTAGAAAAAAAATGATCATTTTTCACATGAACAGAGGTTTAACTACGGGCAATAGAGCATATACGAGAATAAAATTCAGGTGAGGCGGCAATTTAGCATCTACGTGGAAAAAATCAGCTCCAAATATTTACCACAGGGAAAAATTTTTGGGGGACCCCCCAAAAAAAAAACAAAAAAAAGTTAAGCAAATTAAGCTTATTAGTATGAAATTCAGGTATGTTTAGCAAAAGTTTTTAGGTTTTTAATATCAGAAAAATATGGGTAATATTTTAGTTATGTAAAATGTTTAGATTTTTATTTGGCTAAAAAACTATTAAAGGTTTTGTTGATTTCGATGACGCCATCCACAACGGTTAACCGCGCAGTGACTTAACCCATTTAATATAAGGGAAAGAGCGCTCCGCGCTCTTCCCTGATAAGTTGTTTTATTAGTTTTTTTAGCTTCAAAGTATTCTAATGTTATTGTGCTAATTTTCAAAATAATTAATAATACCTTAAATGTGCGGTATACTAAATCATGGCGTATTATTTTTTCGCTTGGTTTTTGGTATCAATCGATGCATCAGGTTTCACTGAGTAAAAAATTGTCTTACAAAAAAATAATTTTCAGCGGTTGTCGAGATATTAGCAAGAATATCGCTTGGTTATTCCAGGTAATTTTTTGTTTTTTCCAAACACCAGCCACGGTGGTGTCGTTTCGCTTGCGTTGGACTCTGCAAACGCATTCTTTCTAGTAAAACTTAAGATGTATTCAAGATCTTTTATATGCAAATTATGAAAATATGCTAATTTTTTATTTAATACTAATTTCTGTGTCTTTTTAATTATTATATTGTAGTTATAAGGTTTTATTTTTAAGAAACGATTTGATGTATTTTGAGTTCAGTTCATTCTAGCAGGTGTGCGGTTTGTTTTTTTAATCGCTTATCGGGCGTACATATTTACTGTTGTTTGGTTGGCTGAGAGGAAAAAATCGATGGAATAATCAAGTGATATTCTTGCTAATCTCGACAACCGCTAAAAATTATTTTTTCTTGTAATACAATTTTTTACTAGGTGAAGCCTGACGCATCGATTGATACCAAAAACCAATCGAAAAAAACACCATGATTTAAGACCCGTTCACACTTATGTACAATGCACAATGCACGATGCATAATGCACAATGGACGATGCACAATGCATTATAGTACCTGTTCACACTTACGCACAATGCATAATGTATCAAAACTAATTTCCAGCCAAAATTATTGTTAAATACGGTTTAAAAATGCATGTTTCTCTTATTAAAAAACGAAACATAACAAAGAATAGCGTTGCTGCAAATCCAAGCTGACAACAAACTCAAATTAACCGATGTTGGGATACACAATCCTGATTATTAGTCAGCAAAGCTAAAAAAAGCCACAATATAGTACCAAAATCCCTCTTTTTTATTTATTTTGCATAGAATTATGTTTTATATAGAGGAAAAAATCAATGGAATAATCAAGTGATATTCTTGCTAATCTCGACAACCGCTAAAAATTATTTATTCTTGTGATACAATTTTTGACTAAGTGAAACCTGACGCATCGATTGATACCAAAAACCAATCGAAAAAATACACCATGATTTAGTATATCTTTAATTACACCTTTACCGCACCTTTGATGCTTTACAAATTTTTTTTGTAATTTAAATTTTTTTTAAACTTTTAAAAACGTTAAAAATACGTTCGTAAAGCACGGTAAAAATAACTTAAAGAGTATTTTAAGGTTATAAAAACATTAAATTACTAATTTTATGGACGGAAATTTGAAACTCCTGAGCTGCGAAGCATGATTTTGGGCTTAGGAACATTTATTATGCTAAAAGCTGATAAGTGGTTTTATGCCCGCATACAGTAATCAAACAAACCAAAGCGATTAAATAGTTCAAAACCGATCATACGCAACGAAAATAATAGGTGCGTGTGGACAAGTGACAAAAATAGGTGTTGGATTATTAAATTTTTAATGAGAAACTAAAGATGAATTCTATCAGGATGAAAAAAACAGGGTAGTAAAGTAACCACTCTGTTCTTTGAAAAAAAAACCCCGGCGAATTTAATAATAATTGGTTACATCATCCCTGCGAACTTTTTTATTATTTTTATTCTCCCGCGTTTATTTTTCTTTTCTTCTTGACGGCGAGCGGTTACGCCCTTGTTTTCAGCCTAAAATATTTTAACTATAAATAAATATATATATTTTTTTTTTTATATATATATTTTTTGTGTGTGTGTGTGTGTGTGTGTGGGTGGGGGTGGGGGGATACTCTTGTTACCTATCTCACGCACGCACACATGTGTATATATGCGTTTGTGTGGACACGCCACCCAACATACAAGTTTTGCTGGCAAACTAAATTTATTTGTTCATAGAAGGAAAAATTTTTCCAAACGGGCTTTGACATGTAGATACAAGCATATAAACTAATTTATAAGACTACAATACTTAACAGACAAAAAATTGGACACGTTGGCGAAACAAACAAAATTTTAATCTGGTTAGAATATCTGGACAAATTGTAGATAAGCTCATAAACGATAAAAATATGATGTTAATACAATAATTATATAGTAAAAAATAATAAGATCTCGACAAGACGTTGCAAAAATTTTTCCGTTTGAACTTTGTCCTTTAGACTGTCCTTTGGACTTTTTTCTTTTGACACTTTGAAAGAGTATGAACCACGATTTAAACTTTTTTGTAAAAAATATAAAATAAAACAATCAAACCTTACAAAATTTTTTATCTTATTTAGTTTTTCTTGATAAATAAATTCAAAAAATGTAATTGTTTAAAAAAAATTCTAGACATGTGCGCTGTTTTGGAAGGCTAGATAGCAAGAAGATTTTAAGATTAGTGATACGAAAAACGATATATTTAAAATAAAACGCATAAATGTCGCAGAGTTTTTTTTGTGAACAGTGTCGTTTTTTGTTTTCTTGCAATCCATGGCAATGAGTTCAATATACTTGTTTTTATTAATTTTATAAATCTACTTTGTGTGGCTTTGGAACTTTTGTTTCTCTACCCAAGCTAAAACCTGTTTGTGTAGTATTTTGCGCTGTTTGATGGTTATACTCATTTTTGGACATTAAGTCCAGCATAATCATTTTTACTATTAAAACAATAAAGGCCAAACAATTTGAGATTTATTTTAATTTGTTAACACAGATTTAAATAAAATTGACTTTTTTACCGTGAACTATGGCTTGTGCAAAACTGACGGTGGACTAGTAATTTTTTAAGCGCCCATATTTCACTAACAGAAGGATTGATTTAGATCGTAGTTATATCAACTTATAACTAACGTTAAAATAAAGCGTTACACCAAAACTTGAAACGCCACTCCTAGTCTGATAATGCATTCTGCATTATGCATTTGCGTAAGTGTCAACGTCTATTTTCCAAGTTTTAATGCATTTTGCACTGTACGCTGTGCGTAAGTGTGAACGCCCCTTTAGTTATGTAAAGAAATTTAATTAAAATAAAGCATATGACTAATTTAAAAAAATCTGGGTTATTTATAGTCCTAATAAGCTAAAATGACGAGCGTGCTCTAACACACGCAAAAGTTTTGATCTTTCAAAAGTTGATCTCACACAACTATCATTTGTATTGTTTAATTTGAATTATTATTGTTTCAATTTATATATAAATGTAATCGTGCACAAATAAGTTCCCAATGCCAAATGCCTGCGTTAAACGTCGTCATTGCAGAGACAAAACATTGTCTTTGAAGTAAACTAATTCAACATTAAAACAACAACAGGCGTCTGGTGAAATAAAAGAAAGTATACCCTGTATTTTTAAAGATACAATTTTTATCAAGATATTTTTGCCAGAAAATTAAAAAGAAACATAAAACAAATGCACAACAGGTCAGAAAACAAATAAGTTTTAAACGGGTCTGTATAAATACACCATGGACAAATTCATCACAAATTCTCATAAATTAGTGTCAATTCACTATAAATATAATGCGTTTGCTATATTTTCCTTAAATTTTCACTCTTGGAAAATACAAATAAAATTTATCATGATGAAATTTAGCTTGATTTTAGGGCTTTGCTTAGACTTAGGAAAAAATTAAAACATTTTCAATGCTTTTATGGTTAAAGCTAAGTTTTCCATACACACAAGGCTCCTGTCTATATACCGCAGACATCACAGCACCACCACCAAACGTACACATCATAACATATGCAGACGACATCACAATATACGCATTACACTTAAACCACCACATAGCACAAGAACAAATACAACCATACTTACACGCAATACAAGCATGGACAGACAAAAAAACTCACACTAAATGCAAGCAAAGAAACATTCACACTATTCAAACCAGACCCTGCAGAGTACATAACACAGCTATCACTTCAAACAAACAGCACAGCACTCATCACAACAAAAAAAATACAAAAATCTTGGGGTCACTTTTGACCCCAAGCTAACATTCAACACACACATTGCAAACACACACAACAAAGCACGCAAAACATTCAAAATCATAAATGCACTCACTCACACCTTTGGTAAGTCAAAAGAAACGCTAATAAAACACACACATACACACACATACACACACACACACACACACACACACACACACACACACACACACACACACACACACACACACACACACACACACACACACACACACACACACACACACACACACACACACACACACACACACACACACACACACACACACACACACACACACACACACACACACACACACACACACACACACACACACAAGACAATCACTCGACCAATAATCGCGTACGCCAGCATAGTCTGAGGCCCCACAACATCAATCACACAAATCAACAAATTGCAAACAATACAAACACTGCTCCCAGGGTCGCAACAGGGCTCACTACAGACGAAAAAATACAAATCATACACACAGGGGCTAAAGTCCCTCCACTAGCAACACACATCAATTCCACACAAAACAAGCGAAATTGGAAGCCATGTACACAAACTCAACTACTTAACACAACAACCTGCACCCAGCAAGATTAAAAAATAAACAATCTTTCACAACAACAACACCACAAAAAACATTCCAACGGACACACACAACAAAACAAACAAAGCACTAAAACAACAATTCCACATAAACACAGTCACAAAAGACATTAATAACACTCCAATAAACCCAATACTTCAAACTACGGTGTGCATTGGGAAAATTTCACTTTAGCCTTAGCTTTAGTACTAAAGGCTCAAAAATCGTTTAGCCTTAGCTTTAGTACTAAGCCCAAAAAAGGCTTAGTACTAAAGCACTTTAGCCTTAGCTTTTGCCAAACTGACAAATATGGAAATGTTCCTAAATTTTAAAAATTATCCCTTTTTAAGGTAATTCTTGGCATTGCATTGTTAAGTTTAGGGTAAAAACTCAACATTAAAGATCTTTTTAACGTTTATTGCATTAGGTCTTAGCTTTATATTTTAAAAATATTATTTTTAGGGTTAATTTTACAATTTTAAAGTTGCTCTTGTAACTGTATTTCAGTTTTAACTTTAAATGTTAACAGATGTATTAAAATGGCTAACTATCAAGAATAGTTTTTCTGAAATGAATATCTAAAGTAACAAAACATTTAACCAACATTTTTTATTAAAAAGAACGCTTACTGCATAATAAACTTTACAAAATACCCATATGAAATTGTAAAAATAAGATTATTTTAATATTAAGCACTTAGAAACTCGAAAAATACTTTAAAAAAGCAAAAAATCAGAATTTTCTAATGCTTAAACAAAAATAAGAAACACAAAAAATAAAACCCCATATTCCTTAAAACCAAAATTTGTTTTAATCACTTTAATAGGCATTATTGTTTAAAGTATTCACTCATGTTACTTTTAAAGTAAACATATAGTATATTCAAGTTTATATAAGCAGTTTTTGGGCAGCTAAGAGTGAGGGAAGGGGTTGAGTTGAGGTGGTTGGTTACCGCGGTAATTTGCATCTTAAATTCTCGGAAGGGTGTATGGAAAATTTTGAAATCTAAAAGAGGGTCAGGGTGTGTCTTGTGGATTTTCAAAACAAAATACTTTAGAGGTGTCAGAATAAAATTCTGAAGGGGAGTCAGATTAAAAAAAGAGAGCCCTATTAAAGAGAACTCGATTTTTGTCTAGGAGGGAGGTTCAAAATTTTGAGGTTAAAGGACCCCATCATAACTCTCCACTTCATGGATAAAAATCTCATTAAATAATCATATTTTTGATTGGTGAACACTTTTTTTTTGTTTTTTGGTCATTTTTTTGATCAATCATTTTTGTGTGATTTTTCATTTTCCTGGCAAAAGCTAACGTTTTGCCGGGCCCATACCTTTTGCCGAGCTTTTCCAGCTAATTTCAGTTTAGCCGCGCCTTAGCTTTAGTACTAAGCCCAAAAAACCCTTTAGTACTAAAGCACTTTAGCTTTAGCTTTAGTACTAATGACACCTGTACTTCAAACTGATCAACTTTGTGTGTTTCGCCTAAAGTTATGTTATCTTAAGTTGATTTTTTATAAACTTTGCAAAAAGACGGAATTTAAATATTATAAGTTGTTTTATTAGTTTTTTTAGCTTCAAAGTATTCTAATGTTATTGTGCTAATTTTCAAAATAATTAATAATACCTTAAATGTGCGGTATACGTAATCATGGCGCATATTTTGCGCTTGATTTTTTGTATCAATCGATGTATCAGGTTTCACTGAGTAACAAACCGCACACCTGCCAAACAATTTGAGATGTATTTTAATTTGTTAACACATATTTAAATAAAATTGACTTTTTAACAGTGAACTATGGGTTGTGCAAAACTGACGGTGGACTGGTAATTTTTTAAGCTCCCATATTTCACTAAAAGAAGGATTTATTTAGATCATAGTTATATCAACTTATAACTAACGTTAAAAATAAAGCGTCACACTAAAAATCGACCAGCCGTTTGCAAAATATGGCTATATTATGCCTATGCGAAATATTCCTATGCAAAATAAGGCCTAAATAACTATAATTTTACAGGCTATAATATTTTTTACTGATTTTAAGTCCCGTTCACACTTACGCACAATGCACAAAGCATTATGCACAATGCACAATGCAAAATAGTACCTGTTTACACTTGTGCACATGCATAATGCATCAAAAGTAGTTTTGTAGCCAGAAATATTGTTAAATACGGTTTAAAATGCTTATTTCTCTTAATAAAAGACAAAAAAATTTACCTTAGTAGCGTTGCTTTACATCAAAGGTGATAAAAACAATTAAGTACAAGGTGTCATTAGTACTAAAGCTAAAGCTAAAGTGCTTAAACGAAAGGGTTTTGGGGTTAAGTACTAAAGCTAAGGCGGATAACTGAAATTAGCTGGAAAAGCTCGGCAAAAGGTATGGGCCCGGCAAAACGTTAGCTTTTGCCAAGGAAATGAAAAATAATATAAAATTATTGATCAAAAAAAATGACCAAAAAACAAAAAAAAAGTGTTATTAATTAAAAAAAGGTAAATAATTAATTTATGAAAATTTTATCAATGAAAGGGAGAAGTTACTATGGGGTCCTTTAACCTTAAAAAATTGAACCTCCCTCCTAGACAAAAATCGAGTTTCTTTAATAAAGGGCTCTCTTCTTTTTAATCTGACTCCCCTTCAGAATTTTATTCTGATATACCTCAAAATATTTTGTTTTAAAATCCATAAAACAAATCTTACTATCTTTTAGATTTCAAAATTTTCCATACACCCTTCCAAGAAATTCCAAGATGCAAATTACCGCAGATAACCAACCACCTCAACTCAACCCCTCTCCCTCACTCACCAGCTGCCCCAAAAACTGCTTATATAAACTCTGAATATACTATATGTTTACTTTAAAAGTAACATGAGTGAATACTTTAAACAATAATGCCTATTAAAGTGATTAAAACAAATTTTGGTTTTAAGGAATATGGGGTTTTATTTTTTGTGTTTCTTATTTTTGTTTAAGCATTAGAAAATTCTGATTTTTTGCTTTTTTAAAGTATTTTTCGAGTTTCTAAGTGCTTAATATTAAAATAATCTTATTTTTACAATTTCATATGGGTATTTTGTAAAGTTTATTATGCAGTAAGCGTTCTTTTTAATAAAAAATGTTGGTTAAATGTTTTGTTACTTTAGATATTCATTTCAGAAAAACTATTCTTGATAGTTAGCCATTTTAATACATCTGTTAACATTTAAAGTTAAAACCGAAATACAGTTACAAGAGCAACTTTAAAATTGTAAAATTAACCCTAAAAATAATATTTTTAAAATATAAAGCTAAGACCTAATGCAATAAACGTTAAAAAGATCTTTAATGTTGAGTTTTTACCCTAAACTTAACAATGCAATGCCAAGAATTACCTTAAAAAGGGATAATTTTTAAAATTTAGGAACATTTCCATATTTGTCAGTTTGGCAAAAGCTAAGGCTAAAGTGCTTTAGTACTAAGTTTTTTTGGGCTTAGTACTAAAGCTAAGGCTAAACGATTTTTAAACCTTTAGTACTAAAGCTAAGGCTAAAGTGAAATTTTCCGGCAATGCACACCCGTAGTTTAAAGTATTGGGTTTATTGGAGTGTTATTAATGACTTTTGTGACTGTGTTTATGTGGAATTGTTGTTTTAGTACTTTGTTTGTTTTGTTGTGTGTGTCCGTTGGAATGTTTTTTGTGGTGTTGTTGTTGTGAAAGATTGTTTATTTTTTAATCTTGCTGGGTGCAGGTTGTTGTGTTAAGTAGTTGAGTTTGTTTACATGGCTTCCAATTTCGCTTTTTTGCGTGGAATTGATGTGTGTTGCTAGCGGAGGGACTTTAGCCCCTCTGTGTATGAATTGTATTTTTTCGTCTGTAGTGTGCCCTGTAGCGACTCTGGGAGCAGTGTTTGTATTGTTTGCAGTTTGTTGATTTGTGTGATTGATGTTGTGGAGCCTCAGACTATGCTGGCATACGCGATTATTGGTCGAGTGATTGTCTTGTGTGTGTGTTTGTGTGTGTGTGTGTGTGTGTGTGTGTGTGTGTGTGTGTGTGTGTGTGTGTGTGTGTGTGTGTGTGTGTGTGTGTGTGTGTGTGTGTGTGTGTGTGTGTGTGTGTGTGTGTGTGTGTGTGTGTGTGTGTGTGTGTGTGTGTGTGTGTGTGTGTGTGTGTGTGTGTGTGTGTGTGTGTGTGTGTGTGTGTGTGTGTGTGTGTGGGTGAGTGGGGGGGTGTCGGGGGGGGGGGGGGGGGGGGGGTGGGGGGGGGGGGGGGGGGGGGGGGGGGGAAAAGAGAGAGAGAGAGAGAGAGAGAGAGAGAGAGAGAGAGAGAGAGAGAGAGAGAGAGAGGGGTGTGTACTCTGCAGGGTCTGGTGTGAATAGTGTGAATGTTGTTGAATATTGCAAACGCATTATATTTATAGTGAATTGACACTAATTTATGGGGATTTATGGGAATTTGTGATAAATTTTTCCATGGTGTTTTTATACAGACCCGTTTAAAACTTATTTGTTTTCTTACCTGTTGTGCATTTGTTTTATGTTTTTTTTTAGTTTTCTGGCAAAAATATCTTGATAAAAATTATATCTTTAAAAATACCGGGTATACTTTCTTTTATTTCATCAGACGCCTGTTGTTGTTTTAATGTTGAATTAGTTTACTTAAAAGACGACAATGTTTTGTCTCTGCAATGATGACGTTTAATACAGGCATTTGGCATTGGGAACTTATTTGTGCACGATTACAGTTATATATAAAGTAAAACAATAATAATTCAAATTAAACAATCCAAATGATAGTTGTGTGAGATCAAATTTTGAAAGATCAAAACCTTTGCGTGTGTTAGAGCACGCTCGTCATTTTAGCTTATTAGAACTATAAATAACCCAGATTTTTTTAAATTAGTCACATGCTTTATTTTAATTAAATTTCCTTACATAACTAAAGGGGCGTTCACACTTACGCACAGTGTACAGTGCAAAATGCATTAAAACTTGGAAAATAGACGTTGACACTTAGGCAAATGCAGAATGCATTATCAGACTAGGAGCGGCGTTTCAAGTTTTGTGTGAGTAGCAGCACGCTTCGCTACTTAAGTACAATATTTTCTGCAAAATAGATACGTTGTTAAATTTTCTGCTCTAAACACGACAGAAATTATAAATAGCATTAAACAGACGACTACGTTTCATTCTGCACAACAGGTAAAACATATTTTTGTGTTTAAAAAAATAAAAGCATTATTCTAATTAAAATAAATTTAAAAAAACAAAGGATTTTGGCTCTCTTTAGCTTCACAAAATAATATTCCTAATTGATTATATTAACATTGTAAATACTAACATAATTTGAAATTAATTGTTTTTATCACCTTTGATGTAAAGCAACGCTACTAAGGTAAAGTTTTTTGTCTTTTATTAAGAGAAATAAGCATTTTAAACCGTATTTAACAATATTTCTGGCTACAAAACTACTTTTGATGCATTATGCATGTGCACAAGTGTAAACAGGTACTATTTTGCATTGTTCATTGTGCATAATGCTTTGTGCATTGTGCGTAAGTGTGAACGGGCCTTAAAATCAGTAAAAAATATTATAGCCTGTAAAATTATAGTTATTTAGGCCTTATTTTGCATAGGAATATTTCGCATAGGCATAATATAGGCATATTTTGCAAACGGCTGGTCGATTTTTAGTGTGACGCTTTATTTTTAACGTTAGTTATAAGATGATATAATTATGATCTAAATAAATCCATCTTTTAGTGAAATATGGGAGCTTAAAAAATTACCAGTCCACCGTCAGTTTTGCACAAGCCATAGTTCACTGTTAAAAAGTCAATTTTATTTAAATATGTGTTAACAAATTAAAATACATCTCAAATTGTTTGGCCTTTATTGTTTTAATAGTAAAAATGGTTAATGCTGGACTTAATGTCCAAAAATGAGTATAACCATCAAACAGCGCAAAATACTACACAAACAGGTTTTAGTTTGGGTAGAGAAACAAAAGTTCCAAAACCACACAAAGCAGATTTATAAAATTAATAAAAACAAGTATATGCGACTCATTGCCATTCATTGCAAGAAAACAAAAAATGACACTGTTCACAAAAAACTCTGAGACATTCATGCGTTTTATTTTAAATATATCGTTTGTGGTATCACTAATCTTGAAATTTTCTTGCTATCTAGTAGCCTTCCAAAACAGCGCACTTGTCTAGAATTTTTTTTAAACAATTACATTTTTTGAATTTATTTATCAAGAAACACTAAATAAGATTAAAAATTTTGTAAGGTTTTATGATTGTTTTATTATTTTATATTTTTTACAAAAAATTTTAAATCGTGGTTCATACTTCTTTCAAAGTGTCAAAAGGAAAAAATCCAAAAGACAGTCTAAAGGACAAAGTTCAAACGGAAAAGTCCGCAAGACAAAGAACAAAGTCTAAAGGATAGTTTAATAGTTCAAAGGACAAAACCCAAAGAACAATTTTGGAAGGATCAAAGTTGTTTTATTGGACAATCCAAAGATTTCTAAACAGTAAAACAATGTTCAAATATTTTAACTTGCGGTTTGGACACTTTGGACTGTCCAATAGATATTTCGGAGTGACCTTTATACAGTAGTTTACAAAGCTTGATACTTTGTCAAAAAAAAAACGTTTTAAAATTGTTTAAAGGACATTGCATAAGTTCTGAACACGTTAAATAATTTCCTTTGGACTTTGTCCTTTAGATTTTTTCTTTTGGATCTTGTCTTTCAGAATTTGTCCTTTGGACATTTTTGACGATGTATGAACCAGCCTTAAGTTTAATTTTAAGCTGTACTTCATTAGTGTTAGTTGGAACGGGCTTCATCAAAAATAATAAAACTATATTTGTTTGCAATTTAGTTGCTTAAAAAATTTTTGCAACGTCTTGTCGAGATCTTATTATTTTTTACTATATAATTATTGTATTAACATCATATTTTTATCGTTTATGAGCTTATCTACAATTTGTCCAGATATTCTAACCAGATTAAAATTTTGTTTGTTTCGCCAACGTGTCCAATTTTTTGTCTGTTAAGTATTGTAGTCTTATAAATTAGTTTATATGCTTGTATCTACATGTCAAAGCCCGTTTGGAAAAATTTTTCCTTCTATGAACAAATAAATTTAGTTTGCCAGCAAAACTTGTATGTTGGGTGGCGTGTCCACACAAACGCATATATACACATGTGTGCGTGCGTGAGATAGGTAACAAGAGTATTTTATTTATAGTTAAAATATTTTAGGCTGAAAACAAGGGCGTAACCGCTCGCCGTCAAGAAGAAAAGAAAAATAAACGCGGGAGAATAAAAATAATAAAAAAAGTTCGCAGGGATGATGTAACCAATTATTATTAAATTACGCCAGGTGTTTTTTTACACGTGATATTTTCTCAAAGAAAGAGTGGTTACTTTACTACCCTGCTTTTTTCATCCTGATAGAATTCATCTTTAGTTTCTCATTAAAAATTTAATGATCCAACATCTATTTTTGTCACTTGTCCACACGCACCTATTATTTTCGTTGCGTATGATCGGTTTTGAACTATTTAATCGCTTTGGTTTGTTTGATTACTGTATGCGGGCATAAAACCACTTATCAACCTTTAGCATAATAAATGTTCCTAAGGCCAAAATCGTGCTTCGCAGCTCCGTTTGTTTAAAACAGAGAAAGCTCAGGAGTTTCAAATTTCCGTCCATAAAATTAGTAATTTAATGTTTTTATAACCTTAAAATACTCTTTGAGTTATTTTTATCGTGCTTTACGAACGTATTTTTAACGTTTTTAAAAGTTTAAAAAAATTTAAATTACAAAAAAAATTTGTAAAGCATCAAAGGTGCGGTAAAGGTGTAATTGAAGATATACTAAATCATGGTGTATTTTTTTCGATTGGTTTTTGGTATCAATCGATGCGTCAGGTTTCACTTAGTAAAAAATTGTATTACAAGAATAAAAAATTTTTAGCGGTTGTCGAGATTAGCAAGAATATCACTTGATTATTCCATCGATTTTTTCCTCTCAGCCAACCAAACAACCGTAAATATGTACGCCCGATAAGCAATTAAAAAAACAAACCGCACACCTGCTAAGAATGAACTGAACTCAGAATACATCAAATCGGTTCTTAAAAATAAAACCTTATAACTACAATATAATAATTAAAAAGACACAGAAATTAGTATTAAATAAAAAATTGGCATATTTTCATAATTTGCATATAAAAGATCTTGAATACATCTTAAGTTTTACTAGAAAGAATGCGTTTGCAGAGTCCAACGCAAGCGAAACGACACCACCATGGCTGGTGTGTGGAAAAAACAAAAAATTACCTGGAATAACCAAGCGATATTCTTGCTAATATCTCGACAACCGATGAAAATTATTTTTTGTAAGACAATTTTTACTCAGTGAAACCTGATGCATCGATTGATACCAAAAACCAAGCGAAAAAAATACGCCATGATTTAGTATACCGCACATTTAAGGTATTATTAATTATTTTGAAAATTAGCACAATAACATTAGAATACTTTGAAGCTAAAAAACTAATAAAACAACTTATAATATTTAAATTCCGTCTTTTTGCAAAGTTTACAAAAAATCAACTTAAGATAACATAACTTTAGGCGAAACACACAAAGTTGATCAGTTTACAACACACATTCATACTTAAGACCCAAGACAAAGAACCGTGTTTTATCCTAACGTAAGTTTTAATGCAAGCAAAACAAGTTCGCAAATACTGTGGGTAATAAATTGAAGTCTTTTGTAATTATTTTAAATTTTTGTACGTTACGTTGAAAAAATACAAGCAGTTATTCCAGACGAAAAATTTTAGAAAATCCAAATCAGCAAAAAACTTTTATAAATTTTGGCCAAAACTGACCTTGATTTTATTTCGTCACGTATTTAGTAATCAATTAAACAAAATATCAACAGAAAGGTATTTTTATTTTTTTTGCGAAAAATTTCTGAAAAAACGTTTAAAAATTCGTCTTTAAAAGCTATAATTTTTACAGTCAAAATAATACAAAAACGTAAGCAACGTCATAATAATATAGGTAAATTAAACATGGCTGAACGCCGTGACTTGCAGTGGTTAGTCTAGTAGATAACATAAAGATATTTAAAAATATTAAACAAACATTTTTATCAAAATAAGCATAAGAGAAAAATATATATTTTTTATCTGGATAAAAAACCTAATTCAAAAACCTAATAGTTTGTTGTTTTTTTCAAACCGTCATAACCCACAATTTTTCTTGATTAGCTATCTTTTAAAAATGAATTAATGTTACCATCTTTTTGTACAAGATCAATCTACCATATTTAGTTTAAAAAACTATTTTCCTATAAAGTACAATTTAAAAAAGACTTTTCTTTCAAAACACAAATCGAAAAACATGTTTGCATTACATATGGCTCGTACCTCGTAAAATTGTATACGAGACATATGAGAACTACTTAAAAAAAGAGACAAAAAACGCTTTTTTCCATATTTTTTTTCATTTCGCTTTTTACAAAATATACAAAAATCAGTAAACATTAACAGTTGAAAAAATTGACATTTCGGTTTAGAATTAATTAAATTAATCAATAAAAATATTAAAATATGTGATTTAGTTTGCAATATTTTACCGTTTTGCTTGAAATTTTAAAGTTTTTGTTGTTAAATTATCGACTTAATACTGCAACTCAATGAGATTAGTGTTTATCGTGCGTGCGTGCGCGCGTTGGCAGGCACGTTTAACGCATATAGCAGGCAGCAAAATTTGCAATGGAGGCAGATAAGAAGTAGCTAAAAACGTGCCTTTTTAAATGAAGTAGCTCGGTCTTACCGGGCTACTTCATCTAGAAAGGCACGTTTTTAGCTACTTCTTGTAGCTCGTTCTTACGGGGCTATTTTAATTTATAACAGAAATTTGATCGTATTTATATAACCGCTATGTTTTTACAATCGCTATGATTTTATTAAAATATTTAAAATAACCGCTATGTTTTGATCGTATTACTATCGATTAATCGAATATTAAGATCGTATGAATTAAGTTTTGATCATATTAAAATAACCGCATTATACCCGCAAATATTAAAACAAAATGTTTTTACAAACCACAAGCTTAGAAGACAAACCTCACAGGTCCCTCATCCTTCTAAATTAATCATATATGACCGGCATAAATTCGTCTTCCACTCGCCTATGAAAACTTTTAAATTCTTTCCCTCTAATCCCCGCCTGCTTTCCTATACTCTAATATTGCTTTTGAAACGCGTCATAAGCGAAACACTGGCACAAACACAGTATAAATTAGCAATGTTCCTACCCGAAATGACCGGTGCTCTGGAGCTCCGGTCATTTAAAGCAAACAGAACTCCGAAGCTCCGTAGCCCCAGAGCTCCGAAGCTCTTGAGTTCCGCCCCCAAATAGGCTATTATTAGCTTATATAAACTTGAGATATGTTTTAAATTATTATCTTCGGATTTTTAGCGTTAGTTGTATTGATTTTCATAAGTTTAAAAAAATTTAGCTTATAAATAATTTTTGACCAATCAGTCTATGGCATAGCTGTTTAATTATTTATAAAATTAGTACAAAAATAGGTGGAAATCCGGAGCTCATGGTGTTGCTCCGAGCTCTAAAAAGTAGAACTACGCTCTGGAGAACCCGGAGCTCGGTGTTCCGGGAAACATCACTATATAAATGGTAAATTTAAAAGAAAAGCAAACCTAGCCCGGCTTCTAAATCTGGAAGGTAATATTTTCCAAGAGATAAATTGTCCGATTTTAAATTCAACCAGTCGTTTGTGAAAGCTACTTTGGCAGATGTACAGTCTATAATAGTAGAAATGATAGAGTAGGATTACTGATTTTTAAAGTCGGCCAGGCCTTAATTTCGGCCACCGAGTGTTATTTTTACCACAAGTCAAATTATTAAATGAATCGCCTATGGCTGGATCAGCGTATGGCTAATGTTATAAAAAGACTAAAGAAAATTTTAGGCGCTTCGCGCGGAGTATTTATTACCTTGTTTATCCCACATGCTAAATTATTTTCCTATTATTCAATAACAATAAGTCTATAAAACAAAGAAAAATTTTTACAAACAATTTAATACATTAAGATTTTCGTTTTCCAAAACATTAAAAACTGAAAAAAGAGTACAAAGAATTACAGCTGAGCAATGCGAATTGCGAGAAAACCGAGAATTGCGAGAAATGTTTTTAAAATTACT
The DNA here is from genome assembly GCA_030248175.1 of Microlaimidae sp. YZB2_3. Taxonomy (NCBI): domain Eukaryota; kingdom Metazoa; phylum Nematoda; class Chromadorea; order Desmodorida; family Microlaimidae; species Microlaimidae sp. YZB2_3. The sequence continues at coordinate 11,153 of JASAMX010002535.1, read as the reverse complement.
TGTCCTAACCTTTAAATTTTTAATCTTACCATATAACAATCTCGAGGGGGGTCCAGCGTGGTCGTATCAAGATTACAAAACAAAGTAACACAAATTTGGAAGTGGAGACCAATTAAAACATTAAGAATGGGGTGGGTCCAGTGTGGTCATACTAAGACCACATATTACAAAACAATATATTACAAAACAAAGTAACACAAAGTAATCGAGCGCTAAGCGGAGCGAAACGCGAGAAAATTTTTTTAAAAAAAATTTTAAAAAAATGGTCGTTCTAGACCCCCAAATGTTTATCTTTGGCGACCCAAAAGAGAGGGGTCTAACCCCAAATTTTTCTTATTGCCAACTCAAAAGGGGGGTCTAGCTCCCCAGACCTCCCTGACTACGCCTATGGGCTGGATAGAGGGTCATGCGCTCATGCCATTTACCTAGCCGTACGCAGTTTATTTTATAATTTTGCGCATGGCGAAAATAACAGCTGGATGCTGAAATTAAGCCTGATCGAATTTAAGTTAGTTATTCCAAGATTATTTACTGCAGACGTAAGCTAACTGTACCTGTCAATAACGCTTAAATTTATGTTTTTTATAATGTATACATGTTTGTTCCTTAATTTTTTAACAGTTAATCAAGCTAAAAATACGATTTAATATTTAGAATGTTCAATACCTAAAGATGCGGTAAAAACTAAAACTTTTCGTTTTTGATTTTGATGAATTTTTTTTGTGAAAACCTTACTCTCCCACCAATAACCCACACTATATTTGTTAAAATATATTCAGCGATTTAGGAATTATGACCCTTGAATTACAAATAATGCACTTTAAAAATATAATTTTCTTTATAACTAAATTGTTAAAATGATGCATTAATTGCTGAGATATTACATTTTTCGTTAAAAATCTGGGATTGTTTTGTCTAAAAACACAAAGTGTACGAATGTCAAAATTTCAAAATACAAAATGTTGGACAAAATTAAATCGGATTATAGCGGAATATTTAACACCACGCACATTGTGCGTGCAGTATTATGTATTGTGTACAGTATTGTGCGTGCAGAAAAAAGTCTAGTATGCGTCCTTTTAACTATTTTCTGATTACAAAAGTCTAAGAAAACATTTTCAACAATTTTTTCATATAGATAACTCTTCGAAGACAAAAAACTAAATCAGTTTGAAAACAAAAATTTAAAACACCTTCCGTTTTTGGTCACTATAACATTAAAAATGGCTAGGAAATTTTATCATTCTTATATAATTCAAAAATAAAAGTCTTAAAGTTATTTAAAACATAGTTGATTGTAAACTAATTCGAAAATAATCTAGAGTTTTTGATAACAACTAATAAAAAACTTTTATTGAAGTCAGCAATGCAACCAACAGGCAGGCAGGCAATGCAGGCTTTTTGTACGGCAAAAGCAATTTCTCAACAAATAATTCACCAATCTTAACAATCACGGTGTTAAAGGAACAAAAAACTGAAAAAATATATATATTTTACTTTCACACGGTTTATTTCTTGTCTTTTTATATAAATATATGTTTCAAATTTTTCTACTTCAAAAAATGGATCGGGGCAATCTTCCCTAATTCTTATATTTATATGGACCTACCTGGCATAAAAAATTTTTGGGTAGGCGGTTCCGTTTTGATTCGTTTTGACATAATCATTTCACAAAATTTTATGAGAAACCGAAAATTTAACTCCAGTATTAAAGCAATTTTAGATATTTTTATAATTTTTGTCATTGTTTTAAGTTATTTTTTCAATAACCAATGTTTTTTTATAAAAAATTCATCGAGTGTATCAGAAATATTATATTATAGCTGATTCATTATTTTAATGTATGAAGACGCTAGAATTTTTAATATTGATGTTTTATTTATTAAAGACTTTCAATTCTTAAAAATTTTACAACGAGAAGTGTCAATCTGAAAGTCATTTTGTTTCGTGGCAGGACTACCAACCTATATTTTGTTATGCTAAATAGGTTCATTTAGGGTGATTATTTAAGATTATTTTAATAAGCAGATTCCAAATAAATTGAATACCTGGAGATAATAAAGAATCGGTGTCGCATTCATACATCCAAGTGGCTGAAGAAGCAAAATAAACTGTGTACAGAAGAAGATTAGAAGCTACCGAAGCTATACTAACAGTTTTTAAAATGCATAGCCACAAAGTTGCTAGACCTACGCCTGAAAAACATGTAGATTAGAAGTTTAAAACATTTTATTTCATTTCATTTTTATTTTTACTAAAATTACTGGTTTTCATAATTTTCATCAGCATTTTAATGATTTTTTTTATTAAAATAGACTGAAATTTTTAAAACTTTGAATTTTTGACCAATAGTTTCCTGAAATCAAAAAAAAACTGCAAACAAATGTTTTAAGCCCTTAGATTACAAAAATTGAAATTATATATAAAAAATTAAACAATACTCCGTAACATTTAACAACTTTAATAGTATTAATTATTAATAACTAAAATCCTTGATCAATTAATTAGACAGGAACAAAAATAACTAACCAATAGTAAAATCCCAATATTGGTTGGCTCTTATACTTTGCTAGAAAAACTCTGGCTTACAAAAATATGTTGTTTACGAAAATGGTTCTTCCATAAATACTGTTTTAATCATTTTAAAAAAATATATTTTGGTTTATTTTATAAGCAAACAAAGTCCAAACACACTGAATATGGATTTATTAACTGCAATATGCAATTTAACTTTGGTAAAGAAGTTTAAATGGGTTAAAACCAATTCGCGATTTCTCGCATTTAAATACCAGCAAATGAAAGTATTGTAAAAGTTAAAGAATCTAAAAAAGATACCTTGAAATATTGGACTAACTGTGCCCAAAACTTGAAAGTGAGGTTTGTTGAAAATATACCCAAGGGATAATTCAAAATGCAGCATAGGAATTCCCACAGCCAAATATGACAGCAGCTGTATTAACCAGTATGTTACTAAATTACACACCCTTTATATAATAGAAAAAAACCAACAAACAGTTTACTTATGCTAGTATATTTATAATTATGTTTGCTTTAATAAGTAAATACAAGTCTAAGTTTAGCATTTATACTAGCTTTTGTAATTTTTGGGGAGTCTATTTAAATCTTAATAAAGGTTAATTTATTAATTAAAATGTGATAGGCAAGCACATAAAAAAACTCGGTAGAAATGTAACTATCTAGAAATTCGGTAAAAATATTATTTTATGAGATGCTAATGTGTATGTGTTTTTTTTAAATTCAACATTCCAAATCAAGTACGGTTTATACACGCAAACAAGTTCAAAAAAAAACTATAATAAAATTTATTAAATAAAATTAATTTTAAGATTTTTTTATGATGCAGGATTTGAAAATAATTTGTTTTTTTTTGAACAGCACCTAAAGTAGTGGTACAGAAGAATGTTCAGCAAAAATACTCGCCCAAAAATTTGCAATTGGAATATGCAGTTAAAGTTTTAGTATAACAATTAAAGGTATAATGCTCCCAAATTAGAAAAATTCTTAAACCCAAATACTTAAATAAATAAACCTTACTATTTTTCCCCAATATAGCTCTAATAACCTGTAAGGACGGAGGACCTGAATTAGGAAAAATGAATTTTTACCGGCCTCCTAACTGCCTCCATCGGAAATTTCGCTGCCTCCCACTAGCCTCAAACCTGGTACGGGGTCTTTAGAGCCGTAAGTAGGGAACTTGGAGCCGCCAGAGAAAATTTTCATCTTTTTTTACGCTTCGCTTAGGCTTAGGTATAGGTTTTAGCGATGTTTATTTTTGGCTCCAAGTTCCCTCGGCTCCATCGACCCTAAACCTCCAACCTGCCTCCTACCTGCCTCCAAGGCAGTTTTAGCTGTCTCTTACCTGCCTTAAAACCTGTATATGCTTCAACATAGGAGGAAGGGTCACCTGCTTCCTACCTGCCTCCGAGGCAGTTTTACCTGGCTCCACCATGCCTCCACCCTGCCTCCTCCCTGCCTCCACCCTGCCTCCACCCTGCCTCCACCCTGCCTCCACCCTGCCTCCACCCTGCCTCCACCCTGCCTCCACCCTGTCTCCACCCTGCCTCCACCCTGCCTCCACCTGGCCTCCTACCTGCCTCCACACTGCCTTCATGTTGCCTCCGTAACAGTTTTACCTACCTCCTACCTGCCTCTCAGGATGCAGGTTCAAAAGCCATCCTTACCGGGATAACCATTTTTTCACAAACAAATATTATAATTTGAAACTTCGGTTTAAAGTCAGAGGAATCCGCGAAGTTAAAATTACATCCCCAAACAGTAATTTTTCTAAACTTTTTAAAGTTTTAAAATACGATGCAACTCAATAAAGATTGGGTTTCTAAAATGCCAAATTGGGTTTTTTCTGCCTCCTACCAGCCTCTATCAAAAATTTTGCTGCCTTCTACCTGCCTCTGACCTGTCTTTTACCTGCTTTTATTCTAAATCCACCTGCCTCCACCCTACCTCCTACCTGCCTCATGGCAGTTTTAACTGCCTTCTACTTGTCTCCTAATCTATATATGCTTTAACATAGAAGGCAAGGCCACCTGCCTCCTACCTGCCTCCAAGGCAGTTTTACCTGCCGCCTACCTGCCCCTAATCTTCCAGGGGCACGTTTAACAGGTGTCCTTAGCGGGTTAATTTCTTTTTGATTCATTTTTAGATATGTTTTTTTTTATTTTAAAAGGTTTTGAAAAAAATACAAAAGCAAATATTTTTGAAATTTTAAGTATAACAATATTTTGACTTATTTAGAAAATTAGATCAAATAGGCGCTGAGCTCCGCTTCGGAGGATTTAAGCTCGCTGCTCTACACAAGCATTGCTAGGCATTGTTACTTTTTTATTTTGTAAACGCAAATGTTTATAAACTTGCTCGATTATGTTTTCACCACTTTTTAAACAACAAACATACTTGTAAGCGTTATAATTTTAAAAATTCAACTTTTTTACAATTACAAAATGTACTTACTTCCAAAACTACGATAAGTGTACATTATAATCGGGTCTGCAAATACACAGGACGCCCCCAAACTTGCGCACAAACAAATGCCAAAAAACTCCACATAGTTTGTTAAAGGTTTGGGCGGTGGCTCGTCTTTTGTTTCGTTATTCATTTTATGGGCTTTCGCTCAAATACTGGTATTTAATCTAAAGTATGTATTAGCAAAAATATCACATGTAAACCAAGAAAAATATGTGACTTCATGTATTGCTGGGACAACGAAAAGTAAAAGCCAGTTTAGGCGATTGCATAAGACAATGTCTATGAGAAAACACTGTGTCCCAGGAGGAGTTGTATTTCTATTGCTTGGAATTATGGTGTTCAATAGCCTTTTAGTAGATAATTTTAAGGACACTCATAATGTCATATTTTATTTGTGATCACGTCTAATATGTTTTGTTCTGTGGAAACGGTTGTGGGAGAAGCTAAAAATTGAAGATTCCTATTTTTATTGGAGATAAAATTATTCCCAAGCATTAATTGGCTAAAACTGATTCTATAAAGTTACAACTCTGTAAACAACTTCCGTTTAAATAAGAGGGTTTCGACCATTGTGTATCAATGATGGTATAACAGCTGCCGGATACTTTGATTAAGATGTGCTAAACTTTGTGCCAGTGTCAGTGATTAAGGTGTGCTAAACTTTTTACTAAAATAATAGAAGCGTTTTTTGTGATTAAAGGATTAGTGAAATGTATTACCAAACGCGTGAGTTGCGCCATACCTGCAAAACGGCAATTTTTGAAACCGTACTAAAGGCAAACCAAACGTAGGCGCTAAAAATTGCTTACGTGACTAATTTAAACAAGCCCACATGACTTTTATCCAGACAATTTTTTTGTTCACACAACATCAGCAATTTTTAGGAAAATCAATGCGTCAGTGCAAATTGTAATTTATAAATCAAAGGTTAGGGTCTCTCCTGATAGTTTTCACTGCAAAGCGTAGTAAACCAATTGCAGTATATGGCAAAAATTACCTTTTTTTTGCATAAAAACTATTTGTAAATTATTGCAACTGTAGAGTATTATAATATTTTAGAATATCCAAATGACCAAAAATTCAACAGAGTTACAAAAAACACAAAAAAATGATGCTTTTGATTTCAAATTATGTGAATGGAATTTAAAAATTATAAAAAATCTATAACAAATTTATTAAAATGAAAATAAAAATTTGGTTTTGTGAGCGTTCGACCTCCCCACCTCTGTCAAAGTGACTACACCTTAACCAATTGAGCCGCGACACCAACGAAGAATCAAGTTCAAATGAAGACATATAAATAAATACTCCATATTAAATCGAATCTAATTGGCCGATAAAATGATTCAGATTCTCGTGATTTGAGTGGTTACTTAATGGGAGGCATTTTTTAATCCAACAAACATCTAATGCAGCCACGTTGGGTTTACCTTTTATCGCTTTCTATTTTGCAATTTTTATCCCACATATGTTCGGCATTGGCTGCGGTTGTTTGCTGCTGTACCCTCAACGTACAATAAAAAACTCTTATTCAAAACTATTCCATAAAATTTTGGAGGTCGACTACCTATTGTATATGTAACACAACAAAATTTTTAACAGAAGTAAATCATTTGATAATATTTTTAGACAAAGGAAAATTCATGTTACCACGGTAAAACATTCGTCCTAAAGTGGTGGTATCTTTCTTTGACCATTGTGAGGTGTTATCTTAAGCACGGTTATGATTATGTACCACCTAGTTCATACTTATCGGTAATACGTAGTACAGCATGCGTGGTTACAATTTAAATAATTGCTACCTAACATTGAAAGTACACCAGCTTTAATCACACAGGTTCGTTAACTTACTGAGTTTGGCGCGCAGAAGAAAACCTGAGTTTGTGCAATGCTTGTACGAGTAAATAAATGATTCTGTTCAGTCTCACGATATCGTGTGATTAAAAATTTTGTAGAATTAACCGCGGAAAAGTTTATACAATAGTCAAAGAAAGGTAGCACCACTGTGGGAGTAAGGTTTTATCGCGGTGGGAAAAAGGTTCAATTATAGTAACCTAAGGAGAGGCGATCACGGGAACAGGTTGTAAAACATGATTTACTTAGAGCACTCCAACATGCTAATTACTTTCTGAAAAATTAGTCCCACATAAAAATTAGGTACCGAGTCAAATTTTTGGTTTTAGAATTTGATGATTTTTTGTAAAACCTTAACCCTGCCCCTAAATACTCCATAAAAATTCTGCGTCGAAATATTTTAGGTGGTTTATGGCGCTTTTTTAGTAATTCTGTACTTAGAGATTGCCCAATGGATGTATAAATTTTAAAATTATTTATTTAAAGAAACGGCACCTTTCTACTTTTATGTTAAGATTAAAGTAGGATTTGTTGAGATATTGCGTTCATTGTATAAAAAATCTACGACTTTTTGGCCAAAACGCAGTTGTCTTACAAAAAGTATGAAAAACAACAAGCGTGTTTTATCTTCATTTTGATACTCTGCTTGTAAGTTTTAACACTTTGTTTGTAAACATGTTAGTGTTAATGAAAAAAGTGTTGACTCCAGTTTTTTTGTAAAATGTAATAATAAAAAAATCGGTCGGCAAACTTGGTTAATATTTTATAAAATTATCTATTTTGTTAAAAATTCTGTCGAAACAAGCAATTTTACAATAATCCGATTGCAATTCTTTATTTTTTATATTAAAAATTTGAGTTAAATATCCACTGCAAGAGACTTGAATTCAGTATTTTTAAAGACTAACCAAGATTGCCGATCGGTTTCTCGTTTCTTAGATTTCCTGAAAAATTGGGTGCAAATGGTTTGTTTTTTATGCTAAAACTCTAATACAACGGTATTTTGCTTAAACACAAATTCATCATGATCTGAAAATAAAATTAAAAGTATTTGTACAAAAATTGCTGTAGTGACGGAGGAATCGTTCAAGCACAGAATTCACTATATTAGTGATGGACAGTTCCGGTTCCTATTCCGGATTTTTGAAAAATCTCAATTTCGGATATTAAAGACCATATCACTTAACCGTAAAGATAGTGCGACAAAAAGTTACAAGGCTTTGGGGCACAAGATAAAAATTAAAAAAAATTATTAAAATCAAAAACGGAAACATTATGCTCTGTTTCTTACCTTTAAGCAGCGGTGACGCCCTTTTTATTTGTTTTTCTCTCTAAATAATCAATAAGGGTTAAAACCATCATCGGTAAACGTAATAAGTTCATACGTTCACGTGTAATTTAAACTAATTTTAATTGATTCTGCTAAACTGGATGTGAAGCATATAAAGAAACTAACAATACTATGTAAAAAATATGTAGAAAATATGCAAAAAAAATGTAAAAAAACTAACATATAACACTGGATTTTTAGATGCCTACGTGAAAAATTCTAATCTTAAAAATTTAATACATTCTGTATTAATGCATAAAAAATTAATAGACTACAGGTTTATATTTAAACTTATGACTTATAATTAAATAAGAAACAACTTTTCTATTTATATAACGGCATCATAGCGGTCTACACTGTGGTAAAAACAAGTTTATATTAAAATAAGATATACTGACAACGGAAACGTGAGAGTTTATGACGGTTTCTAAAAACAATAGTTTTAAAACTCTTCTAATCTGTAATAGGCGTAAGAATTACGCTGTTTTAAACCAGTATACGTAAATTTAAATAAAACTTTCAAACATGAAATTGAAATGTCACCACTAATTGACGCATTTACAACTTTAAATGTAATAATATAGTAAAACAAATAAGAAAAAGTAATATACTAATACTAAAATTAATTTTAAAATAAACTTAAGATTAAAAAAGTTCTCACAAAAAAAATTTTAAAAACAAAATCGCATCGAGCCGATCACCACCAAAAATCACCACCAAATTTAAAAACTTTGAATTTTTCATAATAAAAATTACCGGCTTAAAGAACAAAGTCAGATTTTTATGTTCCTAAAGACCACCATCCAAAATTAATTAATCCGCCAGAAATTGAAACTAATAAATTAGAATTTTTTTCAAAATTTGTGTCAGAATTTTGTAATAATTCTTTTCCAACAATTTTTTTTTGATGATTTCAATTTTGCACAAATTGATTGGAAATCGTTAACTGTTAAAACCAATGATATTTCACACAATTTTTTTCAATATCATTGTGGAAAATGATTTTGACCGATTCGTTTATTTTGCGACAAGTAGAGCTGGGTATATGCTTGACTTAATTTTTCCATTCAAAACAATTTGATCTCCAATCTTCTCGAAATTGACCCTTTATCAAATATTATTGTGAACATTGTGCAATAAACTTTTCGGTCCAAATAAAAGTTAATAAAAAACAAAATAAGAAAAAAAATTTTAGATTATAAAAAATCTAATTTTACTGACACTTAAAAGTACTTGGAAAATGTTGATATTATGGTAAATGTATTCAGTTCAAATTGTAATTCTATTGAACATTTATTTAAAGTTTTCTGTGATATTAATCATGAATGTTAACAAATTTGTTTCATTGAAAAAAAGACAAAGTAAAACGTATAACTTATTTGGCCACGGTTTGGTCCATTAAAAAAAGTCAAAATAAAACGTATCACTTATTCGGCCACGGCTTTAAAAAACCTCTTTATTAAAAAGCTAAATTTTAGCACTTTAAAAAGATTTATGGAAATCATGATACCGCAAATATAAACCTCAATAAAAAAAGTTCCATCAAAATTTTTAGAATAAAGCTTTAAAAAGTGGAAATTTAAAAAAGTTTTGCATCTTTCTGAATTCTAGTTTGAAAACAAAAAACGGGAAAAATAAGCACATAAAAAAGCAATGGCAGCTTTGCTACAACTTATCGTGAAAAAAAGCTTTCAAATAAATTTTCTAGAACTCCTAAAAATTTACCTGCTTTTTATTCGAAAAATGTCGCTGCTGATCAAATACTGTATCTATGCTTTTAGCCCGCATATTTGAATTATCTATAGAAAGTGGTTTTCTTCCCCAGATTTGGAAAAATGCCTTTGCAGCACCAATTTTTAAAAACGAAATCACAAATTTATGTAATAATCATCATTTAGTGTCCTTATGTAATTGTATTTAAAAAATGGAGAGTATTATTTATCAATCAATCAATCAAAGTTTATTCTAGATAAACAAAAATAACATCAACATGTTTACAACTTACAATATTGCGAACCGATTACGATCGTCAAACAGAAGTGAGACATGGTTTAATCTAAAAAATGGCTCAAAGGCTTAAAATATAAGCACTGAATTGAGCCATTAATGATGTTCGATTATTGGTGTGCATGAGTAGAATATAACTTTCTACAGTAATTTTAATGTTTTGTAATTGTCTACTTTTTCATTTAATTTTGTAATAGGCAATCTAAGTAAAATAGTTTAAAAAAACTCATTTATATATAAAAAAAGCTAAATTAAATATAAGTATCAAGTGAGTAGGGCTTTTATGAAAAAAACAAGAGAGTTGGTTAATTCTTTATAAAAACTTTAGTCTAAATAAGTCACATTAAGTGTTGTGTTTAGGTCGAAATAATAATGAAAATAAAAATTATTATAGGCACCTTGGACTGGAACTCGTTAATATACATAGGCGTCACCATAATGGTTAATTACCGTACTCCAACTTATCTTTCGTAGTATGCAGATCAACCCATCGAAATTTCGCGCGCTTTCGGCCCATTGATCTCCATACTACAAAAGATAAGTAGGATATACGGTAATTATCCATTATGGTGACTCCCTATGTTGTATTGCATACTTCATGTATAAACTGAGTTCCAGTGCAAGGGGCCTATAAATAATAATATTTATATATATTTATGGATTAAATAAAATAATTAAAAAAATAATTATTGTTTAAAATGTTTTTAAACAAGCTGTTGACCTTACTTATTTTGTTTATATGACTCAAATTAAACTCAACGGCACTGTAGAAGCGACAGAGCGGTAGCACCAGCCGCCGCGCAGAACAAAAAAAATAAAAAAACAACGGAAATGCCCATTGTATTTTGAATTAATTTTATTACGCGGCCTAAAGTGGATAAAAAAAATCAGGGAAGAGCGCGGAGCGCTCTTTCCCTTATATTAAATGGGTTAATTCACTGCGCGGTTAACCGTTATT
>JASAMX010002534.1:0-13931 GCA_030248175.1 Microlaimidae sp. YZB2_3 | reverse complement strand
TTGGTAAAAGATATAAAGAACTAATAAACAAAATTATTGCAATAATAAAAAATGCAAATATAGACAATATTCTGCCAAATACATTGGAGGGTAAAATAGACTGACAAACCCAAAATTGAAATTAAATGATGTATTATTACTACCAAAACTGGGATTATAACTGATTACATTTGTTCCACAAACCATTTAATTTAAAATACGATTGCCCTACTGGACATTTTACCACACAAATTTCTGACACAAGAAGTATGTTTACTGATATCAGACATAATGAAGAACCTTTGGGAATCATCTCAGTAGCAGTTACTGAAGTTCAACTACTGTGCCAAGTAAAAACTGAATATTACACAACATTTGGAATGTGGTAAGTAAGAAAAGGTGCTTACATGCAAGAAGTTATTCTGGAGATAAATGCAGTAACATTAAAAGTGATAGTTTGATTCCAGAGCTTGAATTTGTAAAAAATTATCCTGGCTTTATGCGATGCAGCAAAACATGCGGACATGCAAAATCAATCATGCAGGTTCTTTTTATTGGTTGTCTTTTCTATAAATATCATGCAACGCAACACGTTTTTTAGAAGTACTATTTAAATATACCATTGTTTTAGAGTGGGTATTTTTAATTCACACAAGTGTTAATATACATTTAATACGAAGATAAACAACAGTCACATTTATTTCAAGAAAAGACAGGATATCAACAAATTGGAATAACATTAAACTTTCTGTTATTTCTACAACTTTACCACAACTGCCTGTTAGACTGGAGAACAGTTTATACAGATGATACTCGAACAGCGCCTGTTTAAGCTGCTGCAACTAGGACAAGTATCTGATATAATTGGCCAGAGACAGTGAAAATGAAGAAAACGCTAAAAAGTTTAATTGTAGTATCCCGGCGGATTCTTGATTTTGTAAAGCGCGAGAAGCATCGTAGATACAGATGAAATAAGCAGGAATTAGAACATTTTTTTCTCGGAAAAAAAATCTGTTTTACCTTTGCAGTCATCAGGAATTTTACTGCAAGGTAAAGGAACCAATGTTAAAGCTCTACCAAACAGTTATGTCACAGTGGAATAACAAATTGAAGTAAATCACATGCGGCTAAAAACGAAGCGAAAAAACCTATGTTACGCTAACGTTACCGAAATTTGCTGGATGTTATCAGTGTATAAGTGGAACTCAACTGCAAATAAAATGTTCCACTGGTATACGTAAAACTCTTGACCATATTCATTTGTGGCACTAAACAATTTTCATTAAATTGTTTGGCTTATCATCATTGAACAAAGTGATTCTAACTTTTTTGTCAGAAATTTGTGTGGTAAAATGTCCAGTAGGGCAATACATTTTAATTAAATGGTTTGTGGAACAAATGTAATCAGTTATAATCCCAGTTTTGGTAGCGTAATCATTCATCATTTGAGATTCAATTTTGGGTTTCTGGGTCTATTTGTTACCCTCCAATGTATTTCACAAATGTTTGTTCTTTATTTGCATTTTTTATTATTGCAATAATTTTGTTTATTGGTTATTTATTGTTTTACCGATTATTTTTAATAAAGTTTTATGTTGCTACAAACAAACAAAGAAATGTATAATTACAACAAACTTAGCAGTAAAACAATTTGATTTATTTTTACATGCATGCGTTTTCTTTGTTACATGACTGCTATCTAATGATTTTTTAACTGTTGTGTGCAGGTTAAAAAGTTAAAAAAAATCAAAGTTGATGTTACTAACTTTTATTAAAATAAGTATCTAATCAAGAGGTATTTTTATAATATTTATACAATTTACTGATCATATGTCGCTGTTTTTTTTCAGCTGTAACCAAATAATATATGTTAATAAAGCTAAACTGATAAATATGTTTTGTGATAATATATTTACTACAGGGCGTTTAGCTGATAATTTTGCCTTCTGTAAAAGCTGCGGCGCGAGTGTCATGCTTTCATGTAATGAATGCATATTTCTAAGAATTCGTTATGAATAGCAGTAAGAGTCAGCCCAAAAAACAAAGTATTTAAGTTGAAATCTGTTTTAACAAACATTTTTATATTTAAATCATGAATTTTTAAATTATTAGTTATGTTTTATTACGGAGATAATTTTGTGTTACATTTGTTATTAAAAATAAAGTATTTATTGGAAAAATGATCAAATAGATTGATGTAATAACTCAATTATATGTTTTTTAAATAAAAATAAGAATAAAATGAAAGTTTATTAAAAAAATTAATTACTTTCTCTATTTATAGTTTGAGCGGTGGGTTGGGCTAAATCGTCGCATCAGCAAGGATTGCAATTATATTTTTGAAACAAAAATAATAATAATGAGAAGAAAGAAGAAGAAAAAAGATGAACATGAATTACAAAACTTACCGACGTTTGTTAATTATAGTTGGCGCAGTGCCGTGGGGCTACATTGCTGTGTGGCGCTTCCGCACTACTAATGATTGCAATTAGTTTTTTGAGATAAAGAATTAGCAGAAGAAGAAGATGAACATGAATTACAAATTTTATTTTATCCACGTTCTCTGATTATAGTTGGGGCGGTGCCGCGGTGTTAAATTGCTACATGAACGGTGAAGGAATGTCGATTTCAAGATATGAGCGTTAGAATAATAGTAATAAAAATAAGTAGAAGAAAATAAACATGAATTACAAATTTTATTTTATCCACGTTCTCTGATTATAGTTGGGGCTGTGCCGCGGGGTTAAATTGCTACATGAATGGTGAAGGAATATCGATTTTAAGATATAAGTGTTAGAATAATAGTAATAAAAATAAGTAGAAGAAGATGAACATTAATTAAAAAATTTTCCCAACAATGGTTAATTATAATTGGCGCTGTTGGCTAAACTACCGCGTGGATTCCCGCGCCATCGATAAATATAATGATTTTTTTTTTTGAAATAAAACTTTAAATTAATTTTTTTCATCAGTAAATTAAGAATTAACAAAAAATATTTTATTGTTTTTACCGTTTTCCGCGCGGTTGAAGTAGATGGCGCTATGCGGTTTCCGCCACCAATAGCAACCCAGCACAGTCGTCTTCTGTTATTGTGCAGTTTCTATGAGGAGCTGTCCGTTGTTTGATCTGTACAATCTTTATTGTTGCCAAAAGGCTGTTATTGTGCGTTAAAAGTTTTTATTTTGCTATTTTTCAATTTATTATTTTAATCAATAAATCGATAACAAGAGCCTAAATGAAAAAAGTGGCTCGTAAGAAACTTGCGTAATTCTTTCTTCTTTCCAATGAGCCCATGTTTATTTTTGATCAATCAGTAACGAAGGAGGAATATTGATTTTAAGAATTGAGCGTTAGAATAATAATAATAAGAAGAAGAAGAAGAGGAAGAAGAAGAAGAAGAAGAAGAAGAAGAAGAAGAAGAAGAAGAAGGAGATTACCATGAATTTCAAAATTTACCCACGTTCTCTAATTATGGTTGGCGCGGCGCCGCGGAACCAAAATCGCCCAGTGGCACTCCCGCGCCACCCATGATCCAATCCTGTACTCCGTTAGCAAGGTATTTCTGTTAGTGCGCGTATTTTCTGCAGCTTTTCTTGTTAGGTGAAAATCAGTACAATAAATTTTAAACGCATGAAAGAATGTTCCTTTATTTTTCCTGATTTTTAATTTGCAAAGCACGAAGAACACGCTAGAAGTATACGAAACATTTATTGACAATGCGCCAAAAAAACTTTTTGGTGCCTTTCTGTTATGACTTTAATTTAAACACATTAAATTATAAATTAAAAACATTCATTATTGTCGTTAGGTTTGTATGTCGCGTTTAACACTTCTTTTTATAATTTTTTTAAAAAGTGTTATTTACTTATAAATTAATATTATATGGTGTTATTATTATAATTGCTTTAAAAAACAATATTTTAAAAATTTAAAAACTTTAGATATTAGATTGCTTACTTTAGAAATATATAAAGAGTAATAGTGGCTGCAATGAGACCAAGGAGAGTTGTACAGCCCAAAGTTTGAAAAACATCGGAAACTATTTTGATTTCTTTTGACATCGGAAAAACCGGTGTGGTTGTCGGAGCATTGGTACTTGACCATGTTATCTTTTTTGTTGTTGTACTCATACTAGTTGTAGTTGGAAAACACCAAGTGTCGAAATCTATTAGTTCACAAAAAATTTAGAAATTCCCATTAATTATTATAATTTTTTTACATATTTTACCACTAAAAATGGTATATGTGGATATGAGGATAATAAATAGCTTATATTACACTGAGGACAGGGTTCCTTATTTTTGAAGGCAGATTTTTCCTGCCTGCTATTTTTATTCATTGCAAATTTGCAATGCGAATGCATTGCTGCCTTGTACCTGGCTTTAGCCAGCCTTCTATGTTCCCCCATTATAAATTTAATAGCTTTTGACCTAAATACTACTTCCTCCAAACAGTTTTTGCTGCCTTTACCCGACCTTTAACCTACCCTACATAATATTTTGGGAACCTTCTATCTGCTTCCAATGTCTAATAAATTTGTTTAATAAATCTAAAAAACTTAAATAAATTTAGCTGTCTGCTACCTGCTTTCAATCAACAAAAGGTAGTTTCAAGAGTCGTCCTTAAGGGTTTTAGAGTCTTAGTTTTTAATTTTTTTTGATTACATATTTAGGTAAAAACCGCATATTAAACGCAGAACACGTAGAGCTTAACTTTGCTCAAAGATAAATTTTGTCTTTTATTATTTGCATTTTGGCTCTCTGATCCTCGCCAACACTGACATGCAAATATGTTTCTAAGACCCCAAAAGTAGTAGAAAAGGTTGAAGTTTTGAAAATATTTTTTCTGGCCTTTTGAAAGTTTTGAAAATTTTTTTTTTACTACACACATTTGAAAATGTGTGTAGTAAAAAAGGTTTAAGTTTTTCAATTATTTTTTGTCTTTTTTTGATAACTTTAATTTTCGCAGTGATTTTTACATAAGAACTACATTGGTATTAAAATGTATAAATTTAATTTGTCAGGTTTAGCAGGAAAAAATTGAACGCATTAGTATGAGCAATCCTGGAAAACAATATTTTTGCACATTTGCCGTGTAAAACGAAGCAAAAGTAATTGTACCCACTTGTTTTTTCGTTTATTTTCAATCGTAAATTAAATTTTAATGCAACTTAATAGTTGAGATATCGAGATTACTTGGGTCCAATATCTCACTGGTGTCCAAAAATACACTGTCTGTCACAGAAATTTTTTCTCCATAACTGCAAAATGATTTTTCAAACGATAAAGTTGTGGGCTCAGCTATATAACATTTCTTCCTTATAGCTTTCCATTTCACGTTAAGACAACACCCTGTTTCATCGGGTGCTAAAAACACATTGTAATGTAAAAAAACAAAAAAAAATCGTTACAACGGTTTGAAAGTCTTTTCCACGCAGAAGATGGACATAAAACTTTAGCTTCGGACATGTAAAAACATTAAAAATGTATAAAGTTTACACCAAGGGTTTACATTGTTAATTTAAATTTGTGTTCTTATTATATCTCAAAATGGTTTGCATAAACGTTCTATATTGTTTTTCTTACTTAATACCTTTGTATTTGATATTATAAATATGTAGGGTGGCTGAATTAATTTCGGCCACCTTTTTTATTTGTTTGGATAATTTTTTTCTGGCTCTTCTAATCGAGCCAGGATTTGGTCCAAAAATCAATCGACAGCTATTTTTGTTATTCCAGTGCAAAATTTAACAATTTCTGAAAACTTAAAAATCAGTTGTAGTTTAAACATTTTTTATAGTGGCCGAAGTTAAGGCACGTCCCATTAACTTCGGCCACCTTATAAAAAAATGGCTATAACTATTGCTAAAACGAACGATAAATATTTTTAAAGGATGCGATTTTACCCTTTGGTATTGTTCTTGGTGCAAATACCTTAATTTTCCCGTTTGCGAACTTTTATAGCTATCTATTAGCAAAATTTTAATAATTATGTCAAAACATTAAAAAACACAAGTTTTAATAACACGTGTTTATTGTTGAATTTTTTTGGTGTGAAAAAATATTTCAACATAAAATAGCTTTTGTTACAGCCAACTTTAAAAAAAGCCTGGTAAAAATTTTATTCCACTCTATTGAGTTTTTTTTAAAAATTTTTAACCTAAAAATAACAAAAAAAAACAAAATCCGGTCTAATTTAGGCCACCTTTTAGGCTTAAAAAAAACAAAAACAAAAGCCTAAAACACGAAAAAAAACAATTACATAACCCAAAATTATCAACTTTAAGGATAAACAAGACGTTAAAAAAGTTATGGAGTAGTATAATTTCACACCAACCCTTGCCTATCTTTGATGTTTCATATCTGACTGCATTCCTACTGCATTTTAATCCTTGCCTATCTTTGATGTTCCATATCTGACTGCATTCCTACTGCATTTTATTATTTTTTGAAAAATTTCATTACATGTTTATATGATAGTTCAAATAGCCAATTGGGAGCTGGATTACTCCAGCCCGCACAGATGTTGACTACGTAATTTTTATCAATGCATCCTTCCGCCAAAGCAAATAACCTGACATTTTTACTATGTTTTAATTTAAATTCACAACTTTTTAAAGCATTGGTACTCTATATCTTGGTAAATGGTGGGTTGGGTGGGGAAACCCTATTGACATTGATATTTACTATATTTACTACATGACTGCATCCTCCGCCAAGAAAATAACCTGACTATTTAATGTGTTTCTATTGAAATGCTCAAGTGAGCTGATTATATATAGAACAAACTTACTTTACTAAATAAAATTAAAATTAAACAACAAACAAGGCATAGAAGATAATTGTAGTACAAACCTTATATGAAACAATGATAAGACATCTATTTTTAACGCAAACACAATAACAAATTTTTAACACAACACTACTATAAAACTAGAATCAAAATAGAACTATAACATAATATACCTTCAAATTATGGCGTTTATATTATTTTTGAGAAATTTATTACAACCTAAGAATAAATTCTATCAGGGTGAAAATAGTTAGGTGGTAAAGTAACCACTCGTTCTGCGACATTATATCACGTGGCAAAAAACACCTGACGCAACTTAATAATAATTGGTTACATTATCTCTGACAACTTTTTATTATTATTTTTATTATCGCGCGCTCATTTTTTATTTCTTCCTGACGGCGAGCGGTTCACTCTTAATTTCAGACTAAAGGATTTTAACTTTCGTAAACTTTGTGTTATGTAAGGGCTGGTTATACTTATGACAAAACGTCCTTTGGACAAAATCCAAAGGACAATTTTATAAAAGCCAAAACGTCCTTTGGACAAGCCAAAACCTCCTTTGGACTTTTTCCTTTGGACGAAGTATGAACGCTACTTAGAATTTGTCCTAGTCCAAAGGACAAAATTCAAAGGGAAAAGTCCAAAGAACAAAAGTACGAATACGTTGTCCTTTGGATTTTGTCCTTTGGACTTTTCCCTTTGGACTTTTCCCTTTGGATTTTGTCCTTTGGACTTTGTCCAGAGGACAAAAGTCCTTTGGACTTTGTCCAAAGGACGTTTCGTCATAAGTATGAACCAGCCCTAAGCCCAACCGTACACATAATGGTGTATATCGTGTTAAACAGGTTCTTTTTAAGGTGGCAGAAATTAACGAAATCTTAAAATGCGCAGTTAGTTAAACGCATTGCAACGTGATTTCAAAGAAAATATTAAAACATGAAAAGTAACAATTTTGAGCATTAAATAGAAGTTATTTTAACCATATTGTGTACAAAAATTTTATGTACTGGAGACAACTCGTAAATTTAAAATGTATATCGCGCTAACGGACCTGAAGATTTGAAGTATTTAAAATATTTGAAATTGAATCTTTGACATATTGAATCAGCTAGAAGCCAGTAACGAAGGGCAAGACTTTTGTTTTGTTTGACAATTGTTTCAAAAAATCTAAAATCCTCATGTCATTGCAGAAATAGTGCTAAATCTGTGCTTAAAGTATCATACATAATATTGAGATGTTTTCAGACAAAAACGTTGACTCTTTAGTAACTACTTATAAATCGTACGTTAGGCCAATACTGACGTATTGTAGCTCCCGTATGGTCGTCCGTTTCTTAAAACATACTGATTCTATAAGTTTAACGCAGTTTTCATCAAATTAATGTTTGCTAAATGTGGTCTTAATCGCAGTTTTACATATATTGAACGTTCAAAATACTTAAATTTTCGATCTGTTGAGGAACGTCAAAAACTTGAAACTTGAAATATTTCGATTTAAAACTTCGCTTTTCTATTGTAAACGACTTAACAAATTTTTTAAATGGGGATAATACGTTTCATCAAAATGACCACAACTGTAAGTTAAAAATAAACAAACTTAAAAAAACGTATATTTTAATTAATTTATGTTACAATTAGCAAAATATTGGAATATCTTAACTCAAAAAACTGTAAATTCGCAATCGTTAAATAGTTTCACGATGGAGATAAACAATTTAATTGTGAAAATTTAATTAAATTTGATAAATATGTGAATCAGCCTTATGAGCTATGCATGACGTAAAGTAAAAATGCAAAAATATGGGCTGCAAAAATTATCTTAAGTCAAGATTTAATTATGTATAAATAACAATGAACTAACGCAAGGAGCAGTAAACAAATCCAGCTTGGTATTCCTTGTAGTTTTCGACAACAGTAAAAACAACCTCAGTACTGGGCTGCACTACTGCCACAACACCAGCATTAGGAAACGGAGGGATAATTCCAAGTCCTAAAATTAAAAAAAACCGGCATATTTAAAACGTTTTATTTGTACAATTATATTCAGACCTTAAAATCAATGTTAAATATTTTCCAATTGAAAACTCTCATTTGAAATTTAGTAATGGAGAATCACGACGGTTAATTTAATGTATACAAAGATCTCGAGAAGATATAAATAATTTGTATTATGAGGGTGGTTAAAGAAAAAAAACACGATCATAATACAACGAAAAAAACATTTAAACATAAAACATTTTTTTAAACACAGCTGGTTGGGCATATTTTTTCTTTATTATTTTTCCGGTCGTATACAAATTATCTTTTTGAGACCCTTGTGTACACTGAATTAACAGTTGTGATTCTCCATAACTTTACTGAAAAATTCATAAACATTTTCCAATTTTTTAGGATACAAAATTAAATATTATGGAGGAGTGCTAGAGCGCCAGGTTAAATATTTGTCTCGCTGCCTTGCGCCGGTAACGGACCAGAAGTTTCATGGGACGGTAAAACTATGTCTAAAAAGCTGGAAAAATAGTCTTAAAAGCCAAGCAGCGGGAACGACGGGATTAAAGAGTAAACTGAGAAATAACTACGATAAACACAAAAAGCCAAGGGTACCAAAAAGTTCAATTTTTTTGCAACCAAAGACTAGTAATATTCCCCAATTCACTTTTTAGGAATTCCGGAGTAACCCACAAAAATCCGACGAAACCCCCGGAGCATGATATTGGAAGTAGGAACATCACTACCAAAGACACATAAAATAGGAAACTTAAAGATTTCAGTTGTGTTTCTATTTTAATAACGATATGCAACATAACTTTGCTACAAGAAATGAATTAAAATGAGTTTTAGCACGAAGCTTCGTTTAGAATTATTATAGTATGTTTTTTTAAAATTGGTTTTAATGTTTAAAAACAGTAAGACGGAAAAGACCGACCAAAATGAGTTACTTCTAACAAATGTGTTTAAATTTGGAAAGTAAAAAAAATGTATAAAGATTTTCAGACATAAAATCTCACACAATCAAATATTATAAATTTTATTATAAAAACAATTTGGTCCTATATTTTAGATTAACCTTTTAACCTCTTTCCAGGAAATAGCTGAAAACAAAGGATATCTTTTGTATCGTTTATCTTATCAAGGTGCGCAATTTTTAAAAAAAAATTTGCTTATTAATTATTTTTTAATTATTATTATTGTTTAGTGATAGTTGGCTGTTTTTTTTCAGTAAAAGATTATTGCGGTGTTAGATTTTTTAACAACAATGATGTTCAACTGAAAAAAAAAATCACTTCTGCAAGAATTATTTGATAAATTTTTATAGAGTACAAGTTATGAAAATTCTAGCCTTACCCTTTGGTTTTAAAGCTTTGGCTAGGAAAGGCCAATAATTGCCGGTAGCTGTGGAATTTAAATAAAAAACTTTGGATCCTTTTTCCACAGGTTGACTGCAATTGAGACCTTTGTACGCAGTCGTGCAGTAACAAATTGGATCTGCCATATAGTCAATACATCTAGCATTGTTCATGCAGACTCCTTGACCACAGGCTCCACCTTCTAAAATATTATTTTTTAAAAATTAATTTAAAATGATGAATGTTTTTATGTTAACAATTTGTGTAAAGTTCATCACAAAAAACTATATACAAAGAGTGTTCAAATTTTAAATGCAGACAATTAAAAATCCAGCCAATGAGCCAATGAATAAACCAAAAATCTGCCTTGGGGACAAAAGTAATATAAAAGACAGATAATAGACAGATAAAAAACAGCAAAATTAGTGATCAAAAAAATATAAATGATTATCTAATTATGATTAGTAATAAATTCATAAACGAAATTTTTTTAAAAGGCAAAATTTTAAAGGTGCAGTAAAGTTTTACAGTGGGATAATTGTTTTTGTTTTTGATTTCAATGATTTTTTGTGAAAATCTTTCCCCTGCCTACGAAAGACAAAGTTTTTTAAATATCTTTAGTGGTTCAGAAAATAACACCCTTTACAGTGGTTCAGGAGATATGATTTTTCAAAAAATAACATTTTTTATATTTAGCATTTTTTCTATATTTTTGAAAAATGATTTAAGATTTTTTCTGATACTTTATTTGTTAAGATTGTTCCATTATTTGTTGAGATTGCGTTTGTTATACAAAACATGGAATTTTTTGGCAAACAACACAAAGTGTAGGAAAAAATCTGCAGCAAAATTAATGTACTTTCAGTCTAACATTTAACAGCCAAAAAATATTTTAAAGTCAGAAACCAGACCACCGTGTATCATTTCCACTGTTTACTCTTTAAAAATGATGCAAAAAAGTATCACGTCAGGATTTCAAGGACCCTTAAAAATGTCATATAGTATTCGTGATCACGTCATATATGTTTTGCTCTGTGGAAATGGTTGTGGTAAGAGCTGTTTTAGCCAATTAGCGCTTGGAAAAAATTGATCTCCATTGAATGAGAGATCTCCATTTTTTAGAGAGGGTCATATCTCCTGAACAACTGGAGATAATTTAGTGAAAAAATTTTGTGGGCTATTGGGGGCAGGGGTAAGGTTTTCACAAAAAAATAATTAAAATAAAAGACAAAAGTTTGACTCGGTACCGAACCTTTAAGTTTACCGTGACAATTCATTTTATAAACTTCGTGTTTTTCTTCTAAAACTTCCTAAAAATCACAAATTTTTGTACGAAAAACTCAATACTTCAACAAATGCTACACCAATCTTAACCATCAGGGTGTCGAAAATATGAAAACTAATTAATTGTTATTTGCTGCTTTGAATAGGTATAATTTTCTCAAAAAAGTTGCTGGTTTTTAATCTTCATATTTAAATTCTATTATATTCATACTTAAAGCTTTAACAAAGTCGGATTCCATCCATTTTGGAAACAAAAGCTCATCGTCGCCTCTCAATTCAGTTCCTTCGTCACTTTGGCAATTTGATTCGTCGTATATTGTTTTGCTTTCTTTGTACATTAAGCAAACTCCTTTAATCCATTGCCAATTGCCACCATTACAGGAGGATTTTGGATTTTCTTCTAAATAGTTTTTAAAATTTATTTTTGAAGAATTTAGTTTTGAATTTAGTTTATTTAGTTTTGAAGAATGGCGTCTATTTTTGTTTATTATCCAAATTTTAGTGCAAACAAGTATTTTGTTAACAATTGTAAGAATATTATACGTTAAGAGTGATGTTTTATGTTACAAAAATAAGATTTCATTGCGATAACTGTTTTTTCTTCCAGTATTAACAATGCAATTGTTTAAATAATGAAGTTTATAATTGGGCGTTTTTCAATTCAAATCAGAAAAACTGATTTTAAAAATTTTCGTGTACTCTACTTTCCTAAAATATTTTAATTTTTTCGATCTATAAAAAAATTTTGAAATGTTTCCGTTAAAAAATTACAGGAAAACACCATGAAACCAGATTTTTTTAACTAGAATTCAAAGTTTTTATTTCAAAATTAGCATTAGATAATTTGCATGGAACACAATAACATTGCTTATGAACTTAGTTCTCAAAAATACAATAAAATAATGTACGTTTACTGGAATCAATGACTACCTTTGCAAAACAGTCGGTGGTATGTGTTTTAAAAGTTACCATACAAAAAATGGTAAAAAACAACCTGAATTGGGTTTTAAATTACATTTTAGTAGAATGCCCATCTCATAAAATGCGCTTTTTAAGAAAAAATGACCGTATTTTGTGTTTTTTTAATTAAAAATGCCCTCCCTACTTTATATGCTCACTTAGTGATGGGTGGAACTGCGGAAACCCCGGAACACCCAAACCGAAACCAGAACCAGAATTGATATTTTACAAAAGTCCGGAAAAGGAACCGGAACTGGAATTCCAAATTTCACCCAGAGTATCCAAAACCCATAACCGGAACTGCCCATCACTTCACATTTATAATTGGGTAAAAATATAATTTTTGACAGTTCAAAAACTAAATTATCCTGCTAAATGCTTTTCTAAGAATTTAAAATTGTCTGGCAAATTGTTCTCACCAAATTATTGGCCAAACACAAATTTTCTCACAAAATTATCGTTTTTAATTTAGAAAAGCACATATAAAACAGTGTTTTGTGAAGTTTTACCCACTTTTAAAAATATGCTTTTAAAAATAAAAGGATGCAAAATATTAAACAAAATAAAATAACTTCAAACACACTAAAATTTAATTTTGAAAATGTAATTTAAAGTTGTTTACTTTTCCTGCAAAGAAATCCATCTGCAATGTCTTTTTCTGTCCGATTTATCGCAGTATAAACTTTGGATCCGTCTGGAAGTATTTGTCCAACCACAACCGCACCAGGAAACGGCGGAACTGGACCCAGTCCAGGTTTGTTGGAATAATCAAAAGGCCACTTCCAACCATCAGCTGGTGGTCCCAAGTATACCACTTTAGTGTCAACTGGAGTTTCTTTTTCACACTGATCTCCATAATAGGGTGGATTGCAATAGCAGAAACCTTCTCCATCGTGATCTATGCAATTTCCTTTTCCAGAACATGATGGTTTTTGACAGGGCCCTTGTTCTAAATTAAATTTGTTTAAAAGATTAATTCAACCATAAGGCGCTTTACACAATAAAGGCTCAGAGAACGCATATGGACCAAAGATTGAAACTACAAGTTTAAATTAAACAAAAGTTTTGATTAATTTGATTTACACTTTGTAATATGTTGTGTAAAAATTCAATCCAAAGTATTGATTTAATAGTATTTGTACTAATTTGATTATTAATGTTTATGAATGTTTTGTTAAGGTTTGTGTAAAAATGCGAACATAAAAATAAAATTACGCTGAAAAGCTGGCGTTTCGTTTTTCAAAGTATATGCATTTTTCGCATAACGGTATTTTGAAACAACAAAAAAGAAACGTTTTGTTTTCTTAGAGAAACCAGGAGAAAAGAAAAAAATGCATTGCATTCTGGCTTTTTACACGCGGAGGTTTGCAGAAAACGGTCTGAATGGGCGTTGTATTCAACAGTTACATAACAAAGAGGGTTTAAAATCTGGGAATTTGGAGCAACAAATTTTTTAACACATATACATGGGTTGATCAGGTGCTTTGCAAAAAATATTTCTTGTAACATCTAAATATCACTGTAATAACATTAAAATGTAACTGTAACATCTTTAATTTAAAATA
>JASAMX010002533.1:0-25584 GCA_030248175.1 Microlaimidae sp. YZB2_3 | reverse complement strand
CTATTAATTAGAAAAGGTGAATCTTTGTACACTATAGGCAAATAAAATCCAGCTGACCTCGATAATTGCAGTATTGAATCGACTATTTAACAACAAAACTATTCAAAATTTTTCACTCAAGCGGTTTAATAATAAAAATAAAAACCTGTATTTTAATAATTATTTATCAAATTGCTTAATTTGGAACCCAAATTCAAATTTTTTAAGGGCTAAAGTTGATTAATGTTTTTGTATATTTTGTGAAAAGGTGGAATTAAAAAATTCTGTGTTCTTATTTCTTTAAAAAAAACAATAAAAGTCATTACCGCTCAATTTTAATTGGCCCTCATGTCTGCATTTTAATTTTTGACGTCAGCCAGATATAATTCAACCATAAACAAAATTTATTGGTTACTGATCCAGAATAAACCGCTAGAGTTTGTTTTATTATCAAATTACTCTGGTGATCCTGTCCTACAAAACAAAAAAAAAAACTCAAGAAATTATAATTAAGTAGGTAGGTACTAAAATTCTACTTACAGTAAAACATCTTTTGTTTTTAATTTGTTTTGACTAGAGTTAAGCCCCATTAATCATTTAAGATGCTAAATGTCAAAAATATTAAGTTTTAGCTGTTATTACCTTTTTTGTTTTTATTTTCAGTTTGTATAATAAACTATAGTGTAGTAAAAAGTATTGATTTTCGATTATTTTAAGTAAAAGTAATTTGAAAAAAATTTAATTTAAGTAAAGTAAAAGTAAAAGTAACGGTCAAAATTTTATTTAAGTAAAGTAAAAGTAAGACCTATTTTTTTAAGTAAAAGTAAGAGTAAAAGTATAATAAAAGTAATTTTAAAACGGAGAAAAACACCGCTTTTTAGAGCTCCAGAGCTCCGTTCTAAGGATTTTTGCTAATTTTATCTATAAATTATCTTTTTAATAAGTTTTTTAGTCAAAATAAATGGTTTTAGTGTGTTAACGGTTTAAAAAAATATCTTCTGCCATTCACTTTACAACAAGCCCATAGGAAATCTACCCATTGAAATTACTTAAATTTTACCTAAATTAAAGTGTTTGCAGTGAAAAATCCGACTGAGTAAAAGTAAAAGTATTTGAAATTTCAAAAGTCGAGTAAGAGTAAAAGTAAAAGTAATTGAAATATCAAAAGTCGAGTAAAAGTAAAAGTAATCCAAAATCCGTTACTTTTATTATTTTAAGTAAAAGTAAAAGTAACTTTTTACAACACTAAATAAACATTATTATTATTTAGGAAAAACTGCTGCATTTATGTTGCCAATTTTGGAGCGATTATTGTACAAACCAAAAGAAAAGGCTACAACCAGAGTGTTAGTTCTAACCCCCACAAGAGAGCTCGCCATACAAATCTATCAAGTCAGCCGGCAGTTAGCCCAATTTACCAACATACAAATATCACTAAGTGCTGGTAAGTGATTATAATGATTATTTCTCGTTTTCTTGCATCTAATTGCATAATGTTTGTATATTCTGCTTGCAACTTTGAACTGATTGCATTATTCATCAAAATTTTTTTTTAATGGTTATTCTTTTAAAAACTTGAAAGCATTACATTATGTATAGGTACCAAAATAAAAATAAATGATTACAATTTATTTCGTAAGTTGTTATAATATTGATATTGCACGATTTTATAGGTATTATACAAAAATATAAAAGTAATATAATAATTCATTTTTTGCTTTGGACTTGATCAATAAAACCAGAACAGTACGTTGCCTTGCGCCGCGAAGTCTCTTCTTATTCTGCTTCTTTATTTATTGTGAACTCTAAAATATTCAAAGCTTTATAAAAATAAAATTCATTGAAAAACGGGTATACTAATTAAAAATTAAGACACCAGTTTGCAGTTAGTCATATAAAAACAGAAGAATTTTAATTAAATTTTGCTGAAAGTAAGCCTGGACAGGCAAAAGATTGAATTTTACTTTTAAAAACTTACGTTTTTGGCTACCTAAGCTTCTTTCCTGTGAAATTTCATTCAAATTTGTCTACTATTAACGAATTCGATTTGTTTAGAATACCTGTCTTTTAAATCTACGGCCTTTAATTGTATGCTTGAAATTGTGTTTCAAGCATACAATTGTGTTTTAACATTGTTTGTGGACTCATACAATAAAATTTTTAAAACAAAAAATATCAAAAGCAAAGAAAAGCAATTATTTTTGTTTAATTAGCCTGCTTTGCAAAAGAATGAGATATAAGGTACTTTAAACGCGCATTACAATCATGGAAGAAGGTAGGATATTTTTGTCTCTGTTGTCCACATGTTTGCAGAAAACGGTGACCATAGTCAATGTGGCCAATGTGACGACAGCGGATATGTAGAAAGTGTAGGTGTAGTGAGCGTGTTCGGTAATGTAGGCTGTCATCAATGGAACCATAAAATTAGCTGAGAATTGGGCCATAGCGGCGAGACCGGTTGCCTTGCCCAGGTCCCCTCGTTCAACTGCAGTCGTCACCTACATAATAAAATTGTTGTAGAGCAACCGTCGTGGTGTTGGTTTTTTTTATTCATATTCTGTGCTGATTAATTTTAATTCTCTAAAATATTTATTTTATGTTTTCATTTCACCTTCATTCGATAATAAATTAATTTGTTTCCTCTTCTAAACATTTTACGTGTTTGTTTTGTACCAATACTATGGTGGTTGTAAAACAGATTTTAAAAGTATGTGTTTTAATTTACTTAAAGGTGCGGTGCGGAGTCAATCTTTTTGTCTTCGATTTTGATAATTTTTTGTGAAAACCTTACCCTTGCTCCGAAAAGCCCACAAAAATTTTTCAACAAAATATCTCCAGTGGTTCAAGAGTAATGACCCCCCCCCTTAAAAATGGTGTTTTTTGACATTTCTGTACGTGAAAAATTTCTCAAAAGGTTTAACAATTTTCGTTACAAATTATGCACTCAAAGAACGTGGCTACTTTTTCCTTTAATTTGATACCTAGATCGCTAAGATTGGTGCAGTATTTGTCGAGATATTGCGTTTCCCGTACAAAAAACACTCGATTTTTTCACTAAAAACACGAAGTGAAGAAAAGAAAGGTTGGGCAAACTTCAGAAAATCACTGAGGTCGTTTGGTGTTTTTAACAAAAAAAAATCGCGGGTTTTTTTGTACGGGAAATGCAATACTTCGACAAAAACTGCACCAATCTTAACGATCAAGGTATCAAATTAGAGTAGAAAGTGGCCGCTTTCTTTGAATGTATAAATTGTAACGTAAATCGTAATACCCATTGAGCAATTCGTCACGTACAGAATTGTCGAAAAATGCCATTTTTGGGGGTCATTACTCCTGAACCACTGGAGATATTTTGTTGAAAAATTTTTGTAGGCTATTGGGGGCAGGGGTAAGGTTTTCACAAAAAATTATCAAAATCGAAGACAAAAAGTTTGACTCTGCACAGCATCTTTAAGGTCTGTTGTCGTTTTTGTGGGTTCTTCTGTTACGGAGGGTTCCTCATGATTTAAACTTATTTGTTTGTTTTTTTTTTGTTTTAAAAAATGGGCAATTGTCATTGATGGAGTCATTTTTTATTTGATTTTAGTATGTTTAAGAAAATTGAAAGTCAAAATTACTTATTTTTAACACCTTTGTAGTTCCTCATGCGTATCATTACTTAAAATTACCAGTTTAAATGATATCGTTTCAAAATTTGTCGGATAATGTATTAATTACTATGCCCATAATGTATTTTTCCACTTTTCTTGTTAATTGCACGATTGTTTGATTACCTGTGTGCTGGTTTCTGCGAAGGTGAGACTAAAGAAAGCGGCCTGTAGTCCAGTGATGATGACCAATTGGGCGTAGCTGTGGATGTGCGGGAGGCCCAGGTAGATGACAAGCAGACTGATAAGACAGATCTGCATCACTCTCTTCGGAGTGAATCCGCTCCGTATCAGGTAAGGGTACCCGATGAATTGAACCAAAAGGACGGCGACGGCTATGGCGACCAAGAAATAGTGGGACTCGTAGGGATGAGGGGCCCAGGTCTTCAAGTACATCTGCCGACTTATTAACTCGAAGGCGATATTGGGACACACGACCAGGAAACGGAGGATTAGGGCCTGCAGTGTTAACCACCTCACTAATAGAAAAACAAGCAGAGTCAACTTGTATTTTGAAAATCAGCTGGGTATTTACTGCGTTAAAATGCTCTCATAAACTTAGCTAAAATTTGGTCTTGGGGAAAAACGGATGGTTATATCTTGTATAAATGGGTACCGTCAATTTATATGTCAATTTTGAAATAAGGTCGCTTTTAGACTTAAAAATGCATAATATATCCGTATAATCGACTCTGCTGACAAATTAAAATTGAATTAATTAAGCAAATTGTTTAGCCAGTGCGTGCACAACGACAGCACATCTTGCTTAATAAATAAGTATGAATTTTGTTTCAGTTTTTCACTGCCGTTTTGTGGATGCAAAATCTATTTGTAGTTGACAAATTGAGATTTTGGTTCATTTGTTTCGTACTTGGATACCTTTTGTATACAATAATAATAATGTGTATATCAATAAAACTTATTTTAAAAAAAATATTTCTATTTATAATTTAGCAAATTTATGTTAACTTAATTCTCAATGTTTTTTTTTAAATTTTGGTATTAAAAAACTCTTTGTTCTCGAATTAAAAACAGGATTATTCTGCGTTTTTCAGTGCTATAACATTCCAGTGTCTGTGTGGGGAGGGGAATGTTTCAATTCCTAGCTATTTAAATACTTTTTTGTCGCAGTGAGACCGCTAACACAGAACCTCTAGCAACTGCATGTTGTTGCGAAGGAGTGGCAAGTAGTCCATGGGTTTTAGCCGGGCGGCTGTTCCTTTAGGCAGGGAATGGGTCTCCGGTAGGGCGAAGAGTATGATGGGGATGAGCAGAACCGCCAGGACTATCCCGCAGATCATCTGCGAGTGCTCCAGGGTGAGGTACTTGGTCAGTTCCGCGCCCAGGTTGGGCCCAATTAGCAGTGCGATACCAATCGGGATACCCAGCATCATGAACATCTGCGTTCGCTCCTAAATTTCAATAAAACAATATATTAGGTTTTTTTTGTTGCCGGGATTACACCTAGACGCGTAACACGCTAATAAGTTTTTACTTTTGATGTCAGTATTTTTTTCGTCTGATGCATTCAAATTAGCGAAAATGTGGTAAACTTTCAACCAGTTGTAAAGTTTTTTGTTTTCAAAAATATTTGCCGGGTTATTATTAAAAAAAAACACGAAATTTTACCTTCTCTGATGAAATGGTAGCCACGTACATTTCTGCACCGGCGTCAAAATGATAGGCAAAGCGAAGGAACTGTATTAGAAAGATTCCGTAGTAGGAGCGGACCATTCCCAGCCCCACGTAGTAGATGGCTGTCAACGCCACGGCTATGCTCATCGTGAACTTAACTCCCGTCGTGTCCACATACTAAAATAAATAAATTTATTAGTTTGACACATTATATTTTTTTCCATCCTTTTGCTCTATTTTTTACTCAAAATACCCAGACGACCGATCATCGTTGAGTTATTGTCGAATCATTGTCGATAGGATATACCGACCGGAAGAATAGAAAGATGATTTGATGTTGCTAAATCGCACACTAAACACACGTTTTTTTTATTGAAACAAAATGTAGACAAGGGTGGTTTTAAAATTGTGTAAATAATTTCTATTTTTTCTGTTTGTTTTTTTATAATGATTAACTCTTTCACTTTCGTTTCTGCAAACATTAACGATGGTCATATCCCTCCTAATATTAAGTCAAAGTTGAGTTGAGTCGAAGTTCGCGTGATTTAAGTTTTCAGCACACAGGAAAATCGCTTGGACAAGCAAAAATTGCGCTTAAATGCGATCATAATTATGTATGTTGGTTTTGAGAACAAATGTTGTGAAAATCCTAAAAAATAAAATTCGTTAATCCAACAAAAAATAGCAACAAAAACAACTCTACCAAAAATCCCAACTATTTTTTCAGAATCTGAAAAACCATTAATAATAGGATAATATTAATTACATGTTGTTAATTTTTTGATGCTAAAAAGTTTTTTTTATAGAGCAATGATAAATAAATATGTTTTTTTATAAATAGCTGGTTTTCGTTCAAAAAAAAAACTGCGATTTATTACTTAAATTGCTTTAAAAACAATTAGCTATTAAGAAAATCTACAACATTTTGCACTAAATATTACTTTTATAGTTAGTACAAACAGTTAAACTTATTCCACAAAAAACCCAAATAAGCGTAATTTTAAAAGATTTATAATTTTTCAAATGAAGTAATGAGGTATTAACAAATCTTGAATTTCAAATTAGGATTTTTTATTTTCTGTGACCAAATTTTCTTGTTGAACTACCTACAGGCCAGTCTAACCTAAGATAGAGTTGTTTGAAGTCAGAGTATTATTTGGCTTTTGCAGCCCCACTGTATATTGACAATACTTTAATATACTATAGAACCCACTTTTACGACCACAGTTGAGGGGGGCCCACTTTTTCCCAAAACTTGTTGTTTCATTGCGTGGATAGACAAAAAACATAAATAGAGGAATCAATTATTTTCTATAGTTCAACAATTAAATTGAAATAATTATTATGATTTTTCATTGTTTAAAAAAACAGATAGTGTGACAAC
This sequence comes from Microlaimidae sp. YZB2_3, assembly GCA_030248175.1. Classification (NCBI taxonomy): domain Eukaryota; kingdom Metazoa; phylum Nematoda; class Chromadorea; order Desmodorida; family Microlaimidae; species Microlaimidae sp. YZB2_3. Next base: position 18,939 of record JASAMX010002533.1, on the reverse strand, counting down.
TTTCTTTGTGTTTATTTTTTTAGAAATACGATGCCCAATAAATTCGAAGTACATATATAATTTAGGATGCGAGGAATGTACGTAGCATTGTACTCAGCACATTGGTTGAAATTTAAGGCTTAAAATTACAGGCTCAAGTCCAGTATCGTCCATTTTTTAATCTAAAGCTATTTAAAAATGGCAAATTTTATGTATCCTTTCTGTGAAATACTAGATTTATTTAGCTTCTTATTTTTGGGCGTCACAATAAAAGTACCTGTCCTAGAACAAATGCGCCAATAACATTGCAAAAACTTCCGAATGAATGCCATTTGGTTACGTCTGTAAAATTCATGCTGGGAGTTGTTTTCCATTGCAAATACGGCAGAAGTGTAAGCGTCCACTGGGTTGTAATATGCCATATCATGTAGGCTATGCCGAGTATGGTAAGAGTCCTAGTTTTCCGATCCATTTTTTTAAAAGCTTTATTTTTCAAAACAAAACATATTATTTTATAAAAAAAGATGAAAATAGTCAAATACAAGTACACACCATACTACGTTTTAGTATTGCATGCCCCGATGTAAATTCATCTATTACTCTATCCGTCTTTCAGTTTCGACAGAACCTCCGTCGGCGCGCCTTAAGGACGAAAGTGTAAAAAAGATTCCTATTATGCAAGTAAAAATCTGGAAATTGCGCCAATGTTATCCAATTTTCTCCCATATAAAACTGTAAAGATCTTAGAACACGAAACACCGTTACTTATTTGCGTAACAATAGAAATTCAGAAAAACTAGAAATATTTTATAATTTTAATCATTGAATATCAGCAGAAAATAAAACAATAAAACAACTTATCACAAAGTTAAGACAACGTATATTATTTTAAATTTTTTTTGTATTTTATTTTATATATTATTTTGAATTATAAAAAATTTCGGATTTGGATTTCATAAAATTACTCATCTAAAATATTGTCTCCCACTAATTTGTTTAAAACAATTTGAATTTTACACTGGCATTAAAGAAAGCTTTTTTTCAATTTGCTCAAAGAAGTTTGAAGCTTTATTTAAAGTTTTTGTAATCAGTGTTGAACTTTCCATAGAGGTGAAATAAATTTTGAAAAGTCCGGAATTATTCTTTCCCATTTTTTTCAGTTTTATTGTAAAATACTAAAAAATTGTTTCATTGATTCATAAGTTCTAAAATTATTTTTCTTTTTAATAAAAAATAAAAACTGGTAGTTATATAAGTTTTGGAATTAGTCATCTAATAACTTTGTAAAATTAGAAATTATTTTTTGTAGAAACCCAGGGCACGGTAGCATCATATTTTTGACGTGTGGATGTTATTTCTTTCCCTACAACTATTATCTTGCTCCGGAGCTTTACGGCTATCTAAGCAAAGCTGCTTTGCTCTGAAGTAGTGTAACCTTAAAATAAGTTTAAGTTATTTAAGTTATTTATTTATTTATGTTACTATTTTTAACGTTTGTTATAAGTTTTTAAAAAAATTTTAAAAAGCGAAAAAAGGGACAAAAAAGGCGAAATTAAGGTAAAAATAAGTCTAAAATGGCTTAAAATGCATTGAAATAAGCTAAAAACTGCAAAAATTTTCTAATGATGGCGTAATAATAGGTCAAAAGCGGCGCCATATTTTTGGGTATATTTTCGTTTTTTTGTGGGGAGGGAAAATCCTCCCATAAAGGGGGGCATTTCAGGTCTGACCAACGAAGTGGATGATTTGTACGGAATATATAGCCGAGCATAGCACACACTTGGCTATCCGGTAAAACGGTTAAAAAATGTGCTTGTTTGTGACGTTATCCATCACTACAGTCAGTAAAACTTAAAACCTGGTAACCAAAAAAGCAAAATATTATACTAAAAAATAAGAAACGCCGTTTAGTATGCTGTTAGTGCAAGCAAGCCTTTGCCAGCTCATATTATTTTTGAATAGGCTTTAGTTTTATTGTGTTGTCTATTTAAATAAGTGATGTTTCCGTTTCCCCTTTTGCTCTAACTTTTATTTTTGAAGCTCATGATGCAGACCTCTAAAGCTCTTTCCTGTTTTTGTCTGAATTTTTTAAATAATTAAAGTGTAATACCGTATTTAAATTTTTTTTGTAATTTTTTTTTTCAAAACTATTAAAAACTTTAAAAACAGTCGTAAAAATGCAACTGTTTCATATGCCAGGGTTGATAAGTTTTTAATTACTTATTTAATAAACAAACCACCAAAACGCCACTTTTTAAACGACAATAACTCTGGAGCATCATCGGGAGTAGAAACATTAATAATAAAATGTATACAAATTTAAAATATTAAAGTTTTATACCGTATAAACACGCCGTAGAAAATGATCAAACCAAAATAAATAAGCAAAAAACAACTATAAAATAAATAAAAACCAAAACAAATAAACAAAAACAATTTACAATAAAATAAATAAAAGGTTAACAAAAACTATATATATAACCATCATCGGCGTAGCTAAAGTTTCGAATGGAAGAGGAGTCCAACCCTTAACAAAATTTCAAAACCGGGTTTCCAATTTTCTAATTATTATAAAAAAGGTGAATAAAATATCTGTAATTTGTGCTGACTGTTTATTCAATCAGTATACTATTATTTCCTATCAATTTTAATCAAAATAAATTTAAAAAAAACGAAACAAAGATTTTTTATCAACAAACAATTATTTTGGTAATTTAAAATTTTCGTTTTTCGAAATATTAAATACGTGTTTTACAAGGTCTGTATTATTAATTTAGCGCTAACAGAAACGAAGCGCGAGAAAAAATTGTAAAATTGAATTTTTAATTGTATCGAGTTTAAAAAGGGGTAGACGTGTTGTTCAGCGTGGTCATGCCAAGATTACAGATAGTATCCTTAATTTGGAACGGAAGAAAAATTAAAATTTAAACGGGTGTTTTGTTTTCTCATTTACCTAACTACAAAATAACTTTAATTATTTGGCATAAGTATTTATTGCCAAATTAAGCTAATCGAAAAACAGTTAAAAATTATTTTTTACTTGAGATATAATTGCGACTTAAAAAAATGCAATCTATAAAAAAGAAGAGGAACGATCGATTTCTGAGCTTAGCGAAACGCCAGAAAAATTTTAAAAACACGGTAGTTAAAAACCTTTCATTTAAACAGAAGTTTTCATTTAACAACTTCTGTTCAAATGAAAGTTTTTTTAAAATCGCAATAATAATAATAATAACATTTTTTTAAATCGCAATAATTGTTCATGTGTAAATTAATTTTTTGCTGTCTCTGCGATTTTTTAATTTAGTAATAAATATTTTTGCCAAAAAATTGAAGTTATTTTGTAGTTAAATGACAAAAATACCCTTTTAAATTTTAAGTTGTCTCGCGTTCCAAATAGTATCCGCCATATAAGGGTCCTTAAATTTCTAACAAGAAATGGAAATGCCTGTTCTAAATCCTCCAATATTTGAGTTTTGCTAACCCAAAAAGTGAAAGGTGTATATAGCTCCTCAAACCACTGGCTACGCCATGGTAACAGGATTTGTATATACAATTAGTTATTCAGTATTTAAAAACGTTTTCCTTTTTTTAATTGAATTGCTTTTTTTATACATTCGTAATTTTGAACCACAGGCGGTTTGCAGGCAGCTGGTTTCAACTGAGAACAAAAATTTTCCTTTAAAAACTGTTTAGTTCCCTTTCTATTATTTGTTGTAAAATTCACATGATCTATGTATTTTGTTAGTTTTTAATAAGCATTTAGTCTTGTAATGGATAAAACGGTAGACGATCGTTTGTATTGTTGAGAACGCGACCTCCCATCTGAGTGAGTAGAAGTCCGAGTAGAGTAAAGACGGCGCTTCCATAACACACGTAAGACATATCGTGCTTTTCTATGAAGTAGCCGGACAGGGCGGGCGTAACGGCGCCGGCGAAAAGCGTCACTACTTGACTCAGACCCGCAGCCTTCCCGATGTGCTCCTTGTCCGCAACGCTGAGAATAATGGACGAAAGCTCCGCGTACGCAACCGACACTCCCAGAACCTAAGCAAAGAATATATATTTAATTAAATTCTGGTTATTTATAATCGCTTATCTACCGATCAGACAGCCTCTGTTAAATATTTAGTTAGGTACTTTGATGTTTGGCAATAAATAGATAAGATAGGGTAGTGCATTTAATTTCGGCACTTTTTCGTTTTTCCAATGTAACTTTTTACTGTTTAGCCTAATTTTCATGTTGGATAGCTCATTTTAAAGGTTTTACGATACTGCGTTGCGTCATAAAAAATTCATTGTACGAAAGTTGTTTTTTTACTTAATTAAATCGGTTTAAAAAAAAAAAGGAAAATTGCCGAAATTAAATGTATGCATTTAATTTCGGCACTTTACAAACAATCGATTGTTTCCCAGTCAAAAAAATCATCATTTTCAAAAATTTAAAAGCCTATCGTTATCTCCAGACAGTTTTCTTTAATTTAAGCTTTTACTTGTTGTTTAACGTGTTACTGGCAAAAAGTTACAGCTAAAATGCTAAATGGTATCAAAATGAGGAAAATTTGGGAAAAAAGTGCATTTAATTTCGGCACTTTTTAAAAAGACCCCCTTAATCGAGTTTAAGTGTAGTGCTATGACTCCTACACATTTCAACGTTGTTTTTTAACTAATTACAACTACAATTTAACACCCGACCACTAAATTGAACCCGTTTTTACGTTTTACCTGCAGCAATAGTGTGCCGAAATTACACTATTTTATTTTATAACGATTGCTCACCACAGACGCAACGTAAAACCACAGGGACTAAAAATTCGGAAAATAGACTAAATTTTACCAGGACAGTTTAATTTTTAAACCAATTTATTGCGCAATCATGAAATGCCCATGTTCTAAAAACGAGTAACAATTTTTTTTTATTATAAATCACACAATTTCACATGAAAATATCATAACATAACAAATAAAAAACTCACGACAGTCATCTACATATAATTAGCTCTCATTTGAGCTATCAAACGTCGTATTCCGTTCAGGATTACTAAAGATATAGTCCAAAATCAAAAATGCCCAATTGGGAAAAGTGCCGAAATTAAATGCACTACCCTACGATAAAAAGAATTTTTTTGCATTAACCAGGTATGGTACAATGGAGTTTGATCAAACAAAACTTGTCTTTTCTTTCGGCACCACATCTTTGCGCAGCACTTTAGAGCAATTATTTTTATTTAGTTTGATAAAAAATTTAATAGGAAAAAAGAAAGGCATTATGGGCATATGAAAAAATCTGTTGTTTTTAAGAATAAATTGAATGCATTTTAACACTTTCAAAGCTAAGAATAAATTAAATGAATTTCAACATTTCAACCCTGTAACCAATATTCTCAAATGGTCATTTTACTTTTTTATAAAATGCCCAATATTCATTCACTCACAACACAACCAAAATTACAAAGATTTATATCACTGCGAGAGTGTTTTTTTAATTAATACAGATCTTTGCCAAGAAAAAGATTAGTTTTTTACCTTGATGTTATATGTAGAGTTTTTAAGTCCTTGATTTTTGTTCATCTAGCTTTCGCCTGATTTACAGTTTTATAGATCTTTTATTACGAAATTTTACACTTACAATCAGGGCCTGTGCCAGGATTTTTGAAAGGAGGGGGCCAGACTCTAGAAAATTGAAAACGAAATATAAATGCGGCACAATGCGCCGCATTTTGCACCGCAAAGCGGCGCCAGGTGGACGCGAAACGTCCGTCGGGGGGTCTGGGGGGTGTTCCCCCAGCCGCCGGAGGCGAAATTTTTTGATTTAGCATTAAAAATGATCAAAATTAGGGCTTAAAAATACCTATTTACATTGAATTCAAGGCAGCCAGGCCGGCAAAATCCACTTTTGGCATACCCCAAGAAAGAAGGTAGGGAGAAGCAGGGTTCATAATGAAGTTACCTTCGCTTTTACCTCCCACCACCCCCCTGGACCTACCTCATCTTCCTTATTTTTTACCCCGGCCAACCCAGAAAGGGGGGGCCATGGCCCCCTTGGCCCCCCCTGGCACAGGGCCTGCGTACAATAGATAATGGTTTTATTTACAAGCTACAAGTTCTCTGGACATTCAAGCTTCAAAAAAGAAATTGAAGTTTTGGCGCACCACTGTAGCTCAGGGGCCTGTTTCATAAAATACTGGTCTTCGTAAATTACAAGTCTATCAATAACTTTTTTTATTCTGAACCATTTGCGTTGAAATTTGAAATGAAAAAAGATTATATGCCATGTGCAAACTATTTAAAATTTCATGTACGTAGCTGTTGTGTGTTTAAAGTTATTCCAGTTTTAAACTTTGGCCACTTGTAATTTTTTACAAGTTCTCAAAAGAAAAATTTACCCTACGGAGGGTAAATTTTTCTTTTGAGAACTTGTAAAAAATTACAAGTGGCCAAAGTTTAAAACTGGAATAACTTTAAACACACAACAGCTACGTACATGAAATTTTAAATAGTTTGCACATGGCATATAATCTTTTTTCATTTCAAATTTCAACGCAAATGGTTCAGAATAAAAAAAGTAATTGATAGATTTGTAACTTACAAAGACCAGTATTTTATGAAACAGGCCCCTGGAGCACATCCCATATGCAAATTCGAGCAGACTTGTAAATCCTCAATTTTTGAAACATAAAATTGTTTATATGGCAGAATATTTAAAAATAAATCATTTACGAGTTTTAAGCACTGGTTTTGCTTTAGTCTGCTGGCAGATTAAATTTAACTTTAGATTTCAAAACGCAAAACATCTTTTTCGTTTTTACATCAACCCGTAAATCTACTACAGTACAGGGATGTTATGTAACTACCACGAACTTTATTTTTAGCAATAAAAAATGCCATAACATTTCACGAACAAAAACACTGATTTAAAAAGTTATGATAATGTGTAGCCAACGCTTCTGCTACACACTTGGTATAGATCGATCGCTCGATTGATGGTAACGCTTGGTATTATAGATCGATCATCTTGTTAGGGATATATAGTTTTTTTAAATTTTTTCGCATGTTCATTTTTGCATGTTTTAAAATAATTAAGTAAGTGCTCGTGTTTTAGGCAGAGCTCCGGAGCTTCCTCTTTGTAAATATCTTGAAGTCTGAAGCTTGATATTAGATAGGGACAATGAACATCACTACATAGTAGTAAAAGCTATAGCAAAAATAGTTTCACATTAAATAATTTTTAAAAATTTTATTTAATAGATCGCTCCCTTTTTAATATTTTTTCGACTTCATCCGTCACTCATAAAATAACTTTATGACAGAGCACAAATTGCACGCAAAAAATTAAAATTAAATATAGTATTAAAATTACTTTTAATAATTTGATTTTATACGCGATATAAAAATATTACTTGTAGAGGTAATACAATCATAAGATGAAGGAATTGTGAAAATTGAGCCAGTAGTATGTAGCAAATAGCAAGAATAACTGTAGCCAATTGGATTACTCGCTGTGGTGACAATTTCTTTTGCAAATAACCAATGAGGAAAACTGTAGAGAGCAGGGTAGAGAGACCTACACAGCTGAAAAGCTTAGCTACATCCCACGGATTTTGCATGAGGTGAAAGAGTAAATATTGGCGACTCATTTGATCGTAGGCCTGGTACGGGGCATCAATAAAAAATTTTATGAGGAGAGACCATCGCAGGACAGGAGATTTAAGGAGATCTTTGTATGTTTCCCATCTGGGAAGACTTCGAATACTTTTCCGATTTGCTAAAACATCACCAGGAACATATCAGTATACTAAAGCATACACTATAAGAAAAAGTAATTTGGTTCAACATGTTACTGATATGAAAACAAAACTAAAATTTTGCATATTTTGTTAAAAATTAAATTTATGTTTTTTTACTAATTTACATGCAAATTTTAAATTGTGGAAATTTAAGAATTTCACGTCATTATGTTTTAATACAGTTAGAAAGTGTTTCGCTGTCGCAAAATATAATACAGACCTGTGCACGGTCTGAAAATGCCCCCCCGCCGTTTTATTGGAGGATTTGCCACCCCCCCCTCCCGTTTTATTGCCCCCCCCCCCCGCCAAAAAATGAAAAAGTACTCTAAAAATATGACGCCATTTTTGACCTATGATGACGCCATCATCGCGAATTTTTTGCAGTTTTTAGCCTATTTCAATGTATTTTAAGCCATTTTAGACCTATTTTTACCTTATTTCCGCTTTTTTTGTCCCTTTTTTCCCTTTTCCCTTCTTTTTTCTCTTTTTTTCTCCTTTTTTCTCTTTTTTTTCTTTCCCCCCTGCTTGCCCCCCCGTTTTATTGCCCCCCCCTCGTTTTAAAAAAGTTGCCCCCCCGTGGCCCCCCATTTTGGAATGGCCCCTCCCCCCGTTTTAACCCCGGGGGGGGGGGGGGCAGTGCACAGGTCTGATAATGATGGATTAATATTCGTACAACCATATCTAAATTATCCGTGTTGCCTCTTTTCAACCGCAAAAATAAGTTTTTAAACTTAAAAGTGCCTTATAATAATCCACCAACTTGTAGTAGATTATAATAGTTACTTTACCCTTCATTTCTTTAAAATTGATATATTTTTGTTAAAAGTTTTTTGTCAACTTTTATGTTTATAATTATTTTTTCGTATTAAGTTTTGCCTAGTAATTTTGAAAGCAGCTAGCCAAAACAAGAAAAAACTTATTAATTTATATTCAACGATTTTTATATAAAATTTGGTATAGATCCTTCTATATTTTAAAAATTTTTGCACACTACAAAAATAAAGCAAATTATTTGTTAGGTTAGATTAAAAAATAAATAAAACTTACATGAAGGATCGGGAATGACAAATAAGATAACAGGAATCAAAACTATAATCAGAATCACTCCGCCAATGGCGATGGTGCTTTTGAAATCCACCAGGTACAAAACTACAGTGCCGGCCGTCCAAGGCCCCACCACGAGAGCCAATCCGAAAGGAATGCTGAGTTGCATGAGGGCGCGGGTGCGCTCCTTGTCATTAGTGATCACTGTGGCTATAAAGGCCTCCGCGATTTGGTGGAAGTTGAAGAGAATCCGCAAGGGTTGGGCGCAGAGAAAGGCGAGGACGGTGGAGGTCTGACTCACATAGAGGTAGTAGACCCCGGCCACGAAAGCCGCCGCCACTGCCGTCAGCTTGGCGCCCGCTGAGTCCAGAAGGTGGGCAATAACCACAGTTCCAATCAAAAGGCACGTGTTTCCAACGGTGTTGATTAAACCCAAGCGGTACATGTTCATCTCGGGCTCCAGTTCCCATTGGACAAAGGGCAGGACGATGCGAACCCACTCCTCAATAGTCTGCCAGATTCCAAAGGCCAAGGCAATGCTAAGCAACGCCTTCCGCTTCTCTTTTAGACCCGCCATTTCGCAAAAAACCCAAGAAATCCACTTGCTTTCTTTCTCTTATAACTCACCTAAAATACTAATTTAAGCTTTAAAATACAGTTTTTTGATTCGATACAATTTTGTAAGTAAATTAGCGTTTTTATTTCAAAAAATATTTAAAGATTACATTTCTGGAACCATTAAATCCTATCGTAGTCTCGTGCCTAGAAAATAGCAATAATACATAAATAATCTTTATGATTATACTAAATAAAACGGTTCAAAACTTCAAAATAAAACGACTACATTTTGAGCAATTACTGCGGCCGTCTTTTTAATATAAAGTTAACGTATAGTTATTGTATTTGTACACAACACAAAACTATATTGATTGAAAACTAAATGAATAATCTCAAAACTCATGTGCGGGTGTTGTATTACACAGTTGTGCAGTAGACGTATAATACCCATAATAACGCAACCAAATTGTGGAAAAATGTGGATAAATAGAACAGCCGAATCAACAGGTGTAAAGAAGGCTCTGTTTTGTGTATAGGCGTTTATATTTATAATCTTCACGGCGGTGAATAAATTTTTTGCATTTAAATTTTTATGAGACAAATTAATGCCATGCCAATAATACCAAAAATAAGTAATAAAAAAACCAAAAAAACACAACACCCTGACTAAAAAATTGAAAAAAGTACAAATTTATTTTGAAATATTAGTATTCAAATATTAGTTTGGTTGCAAAAGTACCATTTTTATGAAACAACACTACCAGTAATAGCAAAAATAAGTAATAAAAAAAAACGCAACACCCTGCCTGAAAAATCGAAAAAAGTACAATTTTATTTTTAAATATTACTATTTAAATATCAATTTGCTTTTAAAAGTACCATTTAAATAATTACTCTTGAATAAGATTTTAAATGGTACCTTTTGTTATTGTAATTATTCTGATTTTCTTTTTTCTTATATTAAAGTTTATATATGCGTACAGATTACCACCTTTAGTCCTACGGTCCAGACTAATGAATGATAAAACAAAATTTTAATCGCTTGTATTTTTTTAACCCCTTAATAAACACAAAAAAATTATCAATAACAGACCTGTGCACCCCCCATGGGTTTTATTGGAGGAAGCAATTCCAAAACAAGGGGCAACTTTTTTGATACGTGGGAGGGCAATAAAACGGGGGGGGCAGCAGAGGAGAAAAAACAAGAGAAAAAAAAGAAAAAAAGGCGAAATTTAAGTAAAAATAGGTTTAAAATGGCTCAAAAAGCATTCTAATAGGCTAAAAGTTGCTACGATTTTACGATGATGACGTCATAATTTTGGGTACTTTTTCATTTTTGAGCGGGGGGGGAGGGGGTACAGCCACTAATAGGGACCGATTGGATATCCGATCCAGCCATTTTTTGATCCAATCTGATCCGACCGGATTTTTTTTTCAGATCCAGTAAATGCCGGATTTTTTTCCATATCAATGTCAATTATTATAATTTTATGCTTTTTTTAAGAAATTGCTTTAATACTATTTGTGCAGCAGTACCTTACTGATAAGTCGATTATTTTCCGTTATCAAGAAGTCTATGCCTTTATCAAGAAGTCAATAGTTTATACATTAATACATGGTCAACCGATGAAATAGAATAAACATCAAATAAAATTGACTTTTTTATATTTTTATATGTTAGATTTTTTAAGTGAATTATATATTAGTGTCAAGTGCAAATGCCACAAAATTTTACATTCATTTAGTTATATTAAAATATGGCAAATTAAATACAGTGTGTTATTAGTATTTGGAGACATTTTACTGTTAAAGCTTCAGATGAAACATATGCTATTTGTCAACTTTGTTTGCCAGCCAATGTTAGAGAGTATAAAAAAGGTTCAACAAATAAAGAGTTTAGTATATACAACACCAATGTGGTGAATAGCTTTGTAGCGAATAGCCTTTTCAACAGAATTAGTAAAACTGGACATCATATCCAGGGATACTCAGATGATGTAACCATACTTGTTCAAGGAAAATATCTGGACATATATAGTCGCAGATCAAGCTCAGGCTGCTTTAGTGCAGGTAGAAGAATAATGTGAAGAACAAGGACTCTCAGTAAATCCTAACAAAACTGATGATTTCAGTGCTGTAACATTTACAAGCTTTTGTGTCTTTCCTGTCTATGTATTTACATGACAAAATAAATTTATTTATTTATTTTATATTTATTTAACTAAAATGGTACTTTTTACACACAAAAGAAAAGTGGCAAATGTTTAGTGGCGCAAATTATTTCGTACACATTTACAGTTGGCAACAGTAGCCAAGTATCTGGGTGTTATCCTTGACAACAAATTGTCTTGGATTCAGCATACCCAGAATTGACAACAAAAAGGTCTTATGGCACTCTGGCAATGTCACAGGGCTGTAGGAAAAACGGATACATTTTTGGGGTATACATACACCCAAAAATATGCATTAGATGTATGCCAGTGTATTTATTCCAATGCTAAAATATGCAGCGGTGGTGTGGTGGCCTAGATTAGAACTGGGCATTGCAAATATATACAACGCCGAGCATGTCTTAGCATAACCGGGGCTATAAAAACAACACTCACAGCGGCTATGGAAGCATTGCTTAATCTTGCACCCTTGGATATTGTTATCAAAGGGGGGCAACATCAGCCAGATACAGGTTTTTAGGTATAGCTAACCAATCGCAGACAAGAGGTACTAATCGAGCGCACTGTTAAATCAAGCAGTTGGCATCAAGAGAAATCCTAATGCTAAAGCTTGAAAGTAATCACATTGTCCCAGTTTTTAAGTTTGAAAGGAACTTTAAAGTTGAGTTTCCTAGTTGGCAAGATTGGGACACTAACAAAGATGCTATTCAACCTCAGTCTGTTATGTGTTGATACACAGATGGCTCAAAAGCAGAACAACAAAGTAGGACCGGACTGCTGATTGCTGATATATGAATTGCTAATAGAATGCTATGCCTTACACAGTTGTTGATTCTACTATTTTCAAATATGTGCTGATGAGTCGCACCCTCAAACGAGATTAAGTGACAAAATAGACCTAGATGAGAACAGGATAAAGGGTTTATGTGAAGGCCTATTAGTATTGTAACAAAATATGTTATGTTAATTAATTTAAGTATTTGGTGGTCTGTTTTATGGTAAAATAACTCTATTAATAATTAGTTAGGGCTATTTTACAGAAAAATGAATTACAAATATAATTAAACTACAAGTCACCCAGGGACGTAGCCAGAGTTTCATTTTGGGGGGGGGCGGATTGTAGTACAAAAAAAAATTTGGGGGGGTATCCCCCCCCCCCCCCCCCCCCCCGAAATTTTTGGGGGGGGGGGGAGTCCCCCCCTTAATTTTTGAAAACGTTAAAAAAGCAGGGATAAACGTAGATAAAGCTGTATAATACACTGTTTTTGGCCTAATAACCTATTATCTAATGTTTTTAGCGGTAAAAACATGTTTTCTTAGTTAAAAATTACATAAGCACACATTGGCAGAGCCTGGATTTTACAAAAAAGGAATTTAGAGACGTTAGTTTCAGACCCCTTGGCTAAACCCACATTGTAAACCAAAGCACATAAGCAGCATCTCGGCTCCATGTTTTCTAGGGTACCTACCTATATGAAAAAAATCCGAGCCAATGCTATAAGCGGCAGGAAAATTTAGGAGGGGAGAGGTACATAAATCAACCAATATGATTGTTTGTTTTGCTTTCTGTGTAGTACTTATTACTTATAAAAATTATTGTACTAACTTTGAAATAACATTAGCATCAGGCAACATAAATAACGAGATATATATGTATGTATACTATAGAAAGTGACCGCTGAGCGAAGCGAAGCGGAACAAATTTTTGGTTTTTGGGGGTCCATTGGGGTACTAAAATTATTTTAAAGTTTGGCGCCGAGCGATTAGCGAGGCGCTAGAAAATTTTGAATTTTTAGCCTCTGAAAACCCCCAAATTTTACTATCTGGCGACCATTTCGGGGGGGGGGCGGCGGCCCCCCCCCCCCCCCCCCCCCCCCGCTACGTCCCTGAAGTCACCAGATCTGATCTGGTAAAATATCCAATCCGCCCGGATTGACTTTTGATCCAATCAGATCCATCCGGATCTGAAAATCTTGATGCGGTCGTTCCCTAGCCACTAATTTTCTGAGGGCAGAGCATTTCCAGACCGTGCACAGGTCTGCAATAAGTTTGAAAACGTCATTGTTGCCTAATTTTTTGAATAAAACAATAAACTTTTAAAATTCCAAAGATTTTTTGCAAAAGAACTTGAAAATAATTCACTAGGTGCCAATGAATGAATTAAACATTTTACCAAATTTTCTACACAAGGTTTGTCAGAGTAAAAAAGCGAAGTATAAAACAATATATGAAAACAAAAAGAAGTAATAAAGGAACGATTATAATCATAGGTGAACAGCAAGTGTTTAACATATCGTTCTTGTGGTTATTTTTTCGTTTATAACAAAGATTATCTTGTGAAATTGGAGTGTATGTACCATTTGATCATTTACTACCGTATGATTAATGGTTACGAGTATTTAATTATGTTTTTTTTAATTTTGAAAGTTAAATCCATACTGCACGGTAGTCCAATGTCCTGTAGCAGATGCAGATTGGTGTTGTAAAAGCAATGATTTGATTTTCGATTATTTTAGGTAAAAGTATAAGTAATTTGAAAATTTTTAATCTAAGTAGAGTAAGAGTAAAAGTATAATAAAAGTAATTTTTAACAAAACAAAACATCAATTTTTGTAGCTCCAGAGCTTCGTTCCAAAGTGTTTTGCTATTTTTTGTGTATAAATTTCATTTTAATAAGTTTTTTGGTCGAAATAAATTGTTTCTAGCGTGTTAGCAACCAACTTAACTTTCTTCTGCTACTAATTTCACAACAAGCCCATAGGGAATATACTCGTTGAAATTACTTAAATTTTACTTAATTTAATTTGGTATTTGCAGGAAAAAATCCGAGTAAAAGAGTAAAAGTAAAAGCAATTGAAATTTCAAAAATCGAGTATGAGTAAAAGTAAGTGAAATTTATAAGTCGAGTAAAAGTAATCCAAAATCCGTTACTTAAGTAAATATAAACATAACTTTTTACAACACTATAGCAGATTAATAAATTTTGTGATGTCGTGAACGACTAATTATTTTATGACTGAAAGTAACCAGTCAGAAATCGTGCCTAAGTGCTAACATTATGTGTTTGAATCTAGGTTTTTTTATGCCAAATCGACGCCACTGGCGCCTAAAATTTTGGGTCTATTCTCTGTTTTTTTTTAGCGATACTGGAAAAATTTGACAAAAAATTTTTTGTTTGCGGTCTTATAACTTTTGAACGCGCCGCGATCAATATGCAAATATCTCGCGTTAAGGTCCTTGTCTTTTTGGCTACCTCCTGAAAAAAATTTTTTTTAGAAATTTTGGGGGTTTAGCCCCAAAATTGCCGAAATTTCAGTCGATTTTTTTCGGCCAAATTTTTAACTTTTTACCATATGGGGCTTTACGTCTGAAAATTTTTTAGCAGATTGATTGCCCATACTTTTCTGAGCTCAAAAATATATAATTTGTTAGGGTAACCTACCTGGGTCGGGTACCCCAAGAGGTTGAAGGGGGGTCATTCACGATTTTTGCTAAAAATCTTTGTATGAAGAACACATTATGCATATTTTGGCATCATGCTCAAAAACTGTTAAAGCCACAGGCCTGAGACCGGGAGGGATTTATGCGGAAATTTAAGTCCTACATTTTGGTGATAGTCCCAAAAAAATCTTGATGCCCTCCCCAAAATTAGTAAGGGCTGATTTTTTTGTTTTTATTATTTATAAACCGTGTTTATTTTCGTTTGAAAGCTCTATGCGTGCTGATTTCAAAAATATTAATTTTAGACTAAATTTTTTTATGGTTACCCGGTTACGTACCCCCAAATACACCCAAATTTAAAAAATGGTAATTTTGTCATTTTTTTATTTAAGTGACATGTTTATACTCATAAAAAAGCTCTCAACGCACTGATTTTAAAAATATATAGTTTTTTAATTTTCTTCAGTGGTTACCCATTTTTGCACCCATTAATGTATCCCCTAAAATTCTTAAGATGTGATTTTATTATAATACCGTCATGTTTATACTCATATAAAAAAGCTCTCGTCACACTGATGCCAAAAAAATTATTTTCAACTCGATTCACCCAATGGTTACCATTTTTACAACCAAAATGTACCCCCCCCCCCTCCCCAAAAAAATTTTTAATTGGTCTTTTTTTATTTATTTATTGTAATACCGTCTTGTTCGTACTCATATAAAAGCTTTCGACACGCTGATCTCAAAAATATAAATTTCAACTCGATTCACCCAATGGTTACCATTTTTACAACCAAAATGTACCCCCAAAAATTTTTAGGGTTTTTGTAATATATTTATTGTAATACCGTCTTGTTTGTACTCATATAAAAGCTTTTGATCCCAAAATTATGAATTTCAACTCGATTCACCCATTGGTTACCTTTTTTGCAACCAAAATGTACCCCCAAAGATTTTTAGGTTTTTTTTAAATATTTATTGTAATACCGTCTTGTTTATACTTTTGACACGCTGATCTCAAAAATATAAATTTTAACTCGATTCACCCAATAGTTATCATTTTTACAACCCACAATGTACCCCCTAAAAATTTTTGGATGGTCCGATGGTCTAGTGGTTTGAGGCGGTCCGCTTCAGACTGTAAGGTCAGGCGTTCGAATCCCAATTATGTCTCTTCCCCCTCGATAACCTACAATGGGGATTACGCCACTTTGGAGGTCGTGGTTGATTTGGTTTACCAAAACCGCCATTGCCATCTTGGTGAGGTAATTGCCACACCATGTCTGTGTGCATGGTGGCTTGCCGCGCTGAGGGGGCTCAGGCCCTTACCTTGTGGCCATTGCGGCCTAGCCCACAACCAGAGGGTAAAGCCTATCTTTTCATACATTGTTGTGCAACGAAAAGATAAGCATTCCTCCCACGGTAAGGTGAATTCCGACTAAACGTAGGCCTAGGGACTAGATGTGAGATAGGAAAAATAAATTGTGCTTTTACATTTGGTAGTTCATGTTACTCTCTACTTCCACTTATATTTATGTCCTTTTGCCTCTATTTCTTTGATCTTTTTATGCTATCTAACTATCATATTATTATTTAGTTAACCTTAGTTTACAATTTGGTTTTTTTGGTTATTTCCTTTTCAATATTATTATAATATATTATTCTCATACAAAAATGTAAAACTCACATCTGCTTCCTAAAATCCCCTGATAGGGGTGGGGCCTTTGACTAAATTTCTACATCAACAACAGTGCTGATCATAGATGAACACGGTCAAAAAGGGGGGTGTTTACCACGGGTAAATGAAATTTCAAAATCTAGGGGGGGGGTCGAACCCCCCCTAACTTTCTAGGGGGGGGGGTCGACCCGGGGTGGAAGATTTTGAAACCTAAAAGGGGGTCAGGTGGGGTCCAATTTCCAAAACAAAATACTTTTAAACCATTAAATGTTTAATAATAGTTTTTTTATAAGATAATACTACATTTTATTGAATAAAAAGCGATATTTAGGTATAAAAAGGGTGTAAAAACATGAATTTGTGTTAAAAATTCACGTTTTTGGAAGGAAATTTAGTATAAAAAAAGTACTTAAAATTTTCTCGAGAGGGAAGGGGGGGGTCAGATTTCAAAATCTAGAGGGGGGTCAGGAGTAAAAAATTTAAAAATTTGGGGGCACCCCCCTGGATTTTTTTCTAGGGGGTGGGCCAAAATTTCGAGGCTAGAGGGGGTGGACCCCACGCTACCCCCCTCCCCCTTGTTCATCTATGATGCTGATATGGGGTATTAGGCGGCAATATGGAATATCCATCGCCGGCCCGCTTCAGCTATAAAAAAATAGTAGCGAGGCGCTAGAAAATTTTGAATTTTTAGCCTCTATAAGTAGCCGGAGCTCTGGAGCATGATGTAGGAGCATAGGTGTTTTTTTTGGGGGGGACAGAGGGGTCCACCCCCTCCCTAGAGCCAAAATTTTGGACCCCTCCTTGAAAAAATCCAGGGCCCCCTCCCCCCCAAAGCTTGAGAGCGGTCCGGCCTGCCCCCTCCCCCTAGCGAAGCTGACACCTCTCCCTCCCTACCGACCAATTCGGAAGTATATTTTTTTTTACTGTCAAAAACACGGCTTTTTAGTTAAAAACAGTGTTTAAATACATTTTTTAGGCCTTAATAGGCTGTTTTAATACATAAAATTCAATATTAGACCTAAAAACACTTAAATTATTGAGTTAAAAAAATTTTGCTACAAAATTGGACCCCCCCTGGCCCTGACCCCCCCCCCTAAATTTGAAATCTCGCACCCGGGGTCAACCCCCCCCCCTAAAAAACCAGGGTGGTACGGACGCCCCTGGGACCCCCCCCCCCCCTAAAAAATTTTGGCCTTCCACCCTGGGGTGGACCCCCCCCCTAACGGACCCGACCAAAAACACCTATGTGTAGGAGAGTAGGAACATCGCTAGTCTTTACATTTTCTTGTTTATGATATGATTTATAATTATATGATTCTTCAACAAAATTTTACGCATTTAAAGTTGAGTATTGAGATGGGCAAAATGAGTCGTTTTTTGAAATTAATTGTACTACTATACAAGACGAAACGTTTAACTACAAAAGCCATCTAAAAATATGCATATAATGAAAAAACTAATAATATGTGTCCTTGTTTGTGAACATAGAAAAAATTTTATGTTATTGGCGCCTAGATTTTTCGGCTGGGCCTAAAATTTGGAGGCTAGGCGCCAGCTGGCGCATAGGCGCTGGCAAAAAAAAACAGGTTTGCACTTATTTCTGGAACTTTAAACTACCAACAAAAATATATCTTTTGTTTTATATGTTTTATGAATTTTAAGTATTTAGGCGGTTTGGATGTGAAGTCTCAAGAAGCTGCCTTAAGACTAGGACCGGATATCGTCATTGCAACTCCAGGAAGATTGATCGACCATGTTCACAACTCGCCTAATTTTAACCTCTACAATATCGAAATCCTAGTGTTAGATGAAGCGGACAGGTAAGCTCTATAAGATTAAATTAATACTCACGCCTTAATTCTTTACTGTATCTTTTTTTTTAAATTCAATACATACCTAATTTATTTATAAAGACTAGTTCTGAATAAGTGTCTTTTACTGTATAAGAGAGGGTACAAAAAGAAAAAAAATGAAATTTTAAAAAATCTTTATTTTCTTATATTCTTTAGTTTAAACCTATACCTAATTAAAATTACTCCACAATGATATTTTTTATCATGTTGAAGTGCTTTAATATATCAGTTTATGCTAAATAAAGTTTGGTTTTTTGGTTAAACATCACGATAGTTAAAAATCATTACTAAAATAGTATTTTCGTGAACAATGCTTTCAAATTAACAAAAATAAAATTAAAATTTGTGCTTTAAAACTAATTTCAAATCTACATAGGTTTTTTTAATGCTTTGTTTGCACTTACGTTAAATGAAATATAACTTGAACA
>JASAMX010002532.1:0-11868 GCA_030248175.1 Microlaimidae sp. YZB2_3 | reverse complement strand
ATAGTTTAATTCTTTATAAACTTTAAATTTGATATACTGTTCTGTTTAATTATTTCCTAAATTTAAATTGTTTTTTTAAAAAGTTCCATATGATATTGCAAAATTAATTTTTTTTTTGTTTTTTTTCAATTTTTGTTTTGTTATTACAAAACATGACACAAAACTAAATGTGATTTATTTAGAATAAATTTTTTATGGTGAAATTATTAATTGAAGTTTTTCCTTAAAAGACCCAAGAAAAGAAGCTGAAATTTGTTCTTGAGACAGAGCATTCCATATTTTTCAACAACTCGGTTATAAAAAACATATTTTCTTGCATTAATTTTACTTTTTTGAAATTTTAGTTTTAATGAATGTCCTCTTGTGGGATTTTGATTTAAACTAAAAAATGAGTCTTGTTTGTCTGGATTGAGACTTGTTTGTTTGTTTGTTTAAAATCTTATAACACTTAGATAGATCAGCATTAGTTCTTCTGTCTTGAAGTGTGGTAAGATGTAAATGCCTGAGACGTTTCTCATAAGTTTTATACGATTGTTTACATTTTTTAAAAAGCCGACTTGTAAAACTACGTTGCACGTTTTCAATGAGCTTTATGTCTTGTTGTAAAAAAGGGTTTCATATTACACTTGCGTGTTTTACCTTAAAAAAATAGTGATTGCAATTGTTATTCACACTATTTGTATCGTCTGTCTTGTGATAACTCACGAAATATATATTGATCATTTTAACTGTATTAGTACTAAACCTTTTATTTTAAACATTTGCCATGGTAAAGTTTTTTGAATACCTACAAAAACACTATTAATAAAGTAATTTCTTTTTTTAAATATGTATTAAAATTATACTTAGAAGTTAAAATTTATATTCATTTATGTCAGCAGTAGGTGTTTAGAAGAAAAAATACAAAATAAGCGACATTTTTTTATGTTAGTAACACCACTTTTATTAATCGCACAACCATCGTCTCTGACTTATTCAGCCCTATATTAACAAAATAGTCTGAGTGATAACTTTTGGAGTGAGAAAAAAACGTTTTTTTTTAAATTTTTAGAAAAACAGTATTTAATTAGTGTTTTGCTAATATTTTGGTATTCGAATACCCAAAAGTATTCGATATTTTTTAAAAAATCGAATACAATATCAATAAATTCCGACCTTTTTAAAATAGTATTAATACTTTTAAATAAATACCTACCTTTTAAAATGTGGTATTTATTTGGTATTTAAATAATAATTGAATATGTTTGAATATACTTTAACTATACTCTGTATTTATGTCGGTTTGATTGTTGTTTTTTTTTCCAACAATTGTGTCAAAACAGCATAGTTGTTTCAAAATCACTAATTATTAAAAAAAGCGTACAATATTACCTGAAACGAAAACTGTTGCGGAATCCCGTTTTTTTACTTCGACTGATTATGGCCTTGTCTTTTGGATGTCTTTCCTTATATTTAAATTTCCTGCCTTCTTTGGTATATACCATAACCTCCAAGAGCTAATTAATAGAAAAACAATAGCAACACAAACAAGGTTCTTTTATTGTAGTTGAGTTTTTCTTGTGGCTGAGTTTTTTTTATTTATAATTTGCTGAGTGTTTTTTAATATATTTTATTATAGTTTTAAGGTCGTCCTCAAAGGCTGTATAAAATAATAAAAATAATTATAGTAATTTTTAATTATAAAAACATATAAAAATTTCTAAAAACAAAAAGATTAAACACATTCTGTTTTCATCTCCTCACTCTTTTTTGATTTTTAAATTAAAGTTAAAGGCTGCCAGAAAGCGAAAAATGTAGCAAGCAAAGTTTTTTTTGCAAAAAATCTGCAAACAGTTTTAATTGAAAATCGTGGCAGTTTATTTTTTTTTAATAGTTGAATTAACTTTTTGTTTTTGTAGTTATGTTTATTTTATTTTTTTATTTTTTTTATGAAAACAATTAAATATAATGCAGTAAATAATAATAAATTCTGTTATTTCTGTAAACATAAGCAGAATTTTATAATAATTGATACAAATTGAAATACGCAAATAAAATCCAGCTGACTTCGATAGTTTCAGTATTAAATCGACTATATAACCATAAAATCATTTAAAATTTAAAAAAACAGCGGTTTAATCATAAAGATTGAAACCCAAATTTTATTAATTATTTATCAAATTACTTAATTTGGAACCCAAATGCAAATTTTTTAAGGTCTAAAGTTGCTTAAATTTGTGTTTATTTTGTAAAAAAGTGAATTAAAAAAAATCCTTGTTTTTTTAAACGTTATAACCGCACAATTTTAATTGGTCTGCTCTTGTCTGCATTCTATGTGGTCAGCCAAATATAATTCAACCATAAAAAACAACATAAATTACAATATTACAAGTAGCCCGTGTCAGCCATACGGCTGACAAATAATTTTTCCCGCATTTTTTATATTCATTTACTAATTTTTTTTAAAAATATCAACCCTTTTATTCCATTCCCGTTACTGTAAGCTTTACAGTGATACCTCAGTTACCCACTCTAATTTTAGTTGGGGAGAAGGGTCTTTCCCTCTTTTGGTGAAAATATGTTTTCCAGCGTAAAGATGTCCGTGTTAATTTTTTACTAATTTCAACCACCTTATGATGCTCCCTGAACTATAAGGTTTCCCATAATATCTCATTTATCCTCATTTTTTCTGTAGTTGGGGATGAAGGTTTTTCCATCTTTGGTAAAAATATGTTGTCCAATATAAAGATGTCCATGTTTTTTTTTAAATTTTAACCCTTTTATGACATTCTGCAGACTGTAAGCTTTGCAATGATACCTCATTTAGCCCAATTCGTTTTGTGGTTGAGGAGAAGAGTCCTCCCTTTTGGTGAAAATGCGTTGTCCAGCATAAAGAAGTTCTTGTTATTTATTTTTTTAAAAATTCAACCCTTTTATGACATTCCTTGAAATTCAAGCTTTGCAATGATATCTTATTTAGCCCAATCCTTTTTGGGGTTAAAGAGAAAGGTCATTCCTTCTTTTAGTAAACAAACGTTGTCCAGCATAAAGATGTCCATTTTCATTTTTCCAAAAACATGATATTCTGGTTTCACATTGGCGAATTACTGTAACCAATAAGTTTGAGACAATTTGAAGATAAAAATTTTTTCAACTTTCAAAGTCCATAGGGCGCTGTTTTTGTGAAAATGTGTTATCCAACCAAAAGATGTTCATGCAATTTTTTTTAATTTCAACCCCTTTATGACATTCCCCAGTCTGTAAACTTTGCAATGATATTTCATTTAGCCCAATCCTTTTGCTGGTTGGGGAGGAAGGTCGTTCCTTTTTTAAGTAAAAAAACGTTGTCCAGCATTAAGATGTCCATGTTAATCTTACCAAAAACCATGAAATTTTGGTTTTACATTGGATAATTACTCTTATCCATAAGTTCGAGTCAATTCAAAGACAAAAAATTTTCACTTTCCAAAATCCATAGGTTTCCCCTTTTTGTGAAAATGTTTTGTCCAGTCTAAAGATGTCCACGCAATTTTTTTCCAAATTTCAACCTCTTTATAACATTCTCCGGACCGTAAGCTTTGCAATGATATCTCATTTAGCCCAATCCCTTTTGTGGTTGGTGAGCAAGGTAATTCCCTTCTTTAATGAAAAAAACGTTGTTCAGTATAAAGATGTCCATGTTCATTTTTCCAAAAATTATGATATTCTGGCTTTACATTGCCTAATTACTCTTTCAAATAAGTTTGAGTCAATTCTGAGTCAAAAAATTTTTTATATTCCAAAATCCATAGGGTCCCCCCTTGGTGAAAACGCGTTGCCCAGTATAAAGATGTCCGTCCATGTAAGTTGTTTCAAAATTTCAACCCCCTTACGACATTCCCTGGGGTATAAGCTTTCTAACGATACCTCATTCACCTTAATCCGTTGGGTGGTTAGGAAACACACAGACACACCCACACACACACATACACACACACACACACACACACACACACACACACACACACGCACACGCACACACACACACACACACACACACACACACACACACACACACACACACACACACACACACACACACACACACACACACACACACACACACACACACACACACACAGATATTACGTCTATTTATATATAGATTATGGAGTTCTTTTTTTTATTTTGAGGAATGTACTCGGCTAAATCGCTCCGTTGCGCTCTCGCAACCACCCATTATAAGAAAATACCTTAGTAATAAATACCGCGTTTCAGACGCACTTTTTGGCTTCAAAATTTTCAAAGGGCTAAAGAAACTTTTTTTTAGTATTTTTTTTTAAAAATTATCTATTAATTAGCTAATTCCTGGTTGAAACCGTTTATAAACTATCCCCTGATAACTCATTTGCTCTTCTGTCCATTAATGGCGGTGCTAATCTTGTAGGGATGATTTTCACAACCTTACTTCATTTAAGAAGAAAAACCAATATAAGTAAGTTTGAATTTGTTATTATAGATACACAAATAAAATCTGAATACTGGTGCTGTTTTTACCTTTTAATATTCCGATAAGATTTGAACCACCCAGAATTTTTTGGCACACCTGGCCTGGCACTGTCTGGCGAGCTCCTCGCCTTGCTGAGCCCTTTTTTCTTTCAATGAAGGAGATTGGATACGCCTGATGCGCCGTGATTCAACCAAAGGTTATTTGAGTCGTTTTTAAATGTTTGTATGTAACTTTTTTAGAAAAATTTTGGAAATAAAATTTTTTTAAGAAAAACAATTTTTTTAACTTTTAAAAATTTATGGGGTTCTTCCCTGGATGACAATACTTTGTTAGGCATAAAAATTTCCTTGTTAATTTTTTTAATTTCATTTCCATTACGACATTTTTTCAACTATAAGATTTCGAACGATATTTCATTTATCCTACTTTTTTGCGGTTAGAGAGGAAGGTCCATTTATTTGTTATAGAAAAAAGTTTTGTTCAGCATAAAGATGTCCATGTTGATTTTTCAAGAAAAACATATTCTGGGTCTTTATTGACTAATAATCTTTCTTTCTTTCCATTTATTTCAAGCCAATTTGGAAACAAGATTTTTTAACTTTCAAAATCCATAGGTTCCTCTTTTTTGTGAAAAAATATTATCCAGCATAAAGATGTCCATGTCCAATTTTTCACAATTTTAATCACTTACTAAATTCCACAAGCTATAAACTTTCCAATGATGTCTTATTCAACCTAATGCGTTAGGTGGTTGGGGAGGAATTAAGGAACAGCCACAAACCACAACACATGCCGTCTATTTATATAGATTCGTGTTTTGCATAGGGACAGGTTGCTGATGTATATTGGGTTGGACTTTATTTCTTCTATATAATACAGAGAAAAAAATTCTCTGCCTTTAGTTTGGCAAGGCACTAATTTCTCAAGAAAGGTTTTCTTCCTTTTTTTTTAATTGGAGGTATTTTTATTTCAAGTACTGGGTTAATTGCCATGTTATTCGGTTATTATAGTTTGTTAAAGTGGTGTTATGTTTTTGCTTTTTGTTGCTTTTTGAATTGCTATTTGTAGAAGTGCTGTTGTGCATATTAATTAATTCAAACATGTACACATGGATGTTTGTTTTGTAGTTGTTAAAAAGATAATTGCTTGTTTTTTAGCCTACTAGGAGCTAGTTAATGTAATAAAAAAATTTTAGTTAGTTTTTATTGTACATTATTGATTTATTATAAGAGGTAAAGCCTCTGACTTTTATAGACTAGTTCGGAATAAGGGTTTTTTAGTGTTAGGAAGAGGGTACATAACTACTAGCGCCAATCATATGTAGAGGGAAAATTGAGAAACAGCAAGCGACTAAAGCTAAAGTCTTCCTGGCTGAAATTAAAGGCGTAACTGCTCTCCACCAGGAAGAAATAAACAATAAACTTGCGAGGGGAAAAATTGAAAAAAAAGTTTTCAGCGGTTATGTAACCAATTATTATTTAGTTGCGTCATGTGTTTCTCTGCACGTGATATTTTCTCGAAAAACAAGTGGTTACTTTACCACTCATCTATTTTCACCCTGATAGAATTTATATTTAGTACATTTTACGGTTTAAAATATTTGAAATATTTATTGGTTTAAAATCTCGACCACTTCTCTTCAAAATTTCTTAAATACTTTTTAAATATTGCAAAAGCAAAAGCAGTTGGGGTTTTTTAGTTTTTTGCCACTTCGTAGGTACGGCGCTGCTGGCGCGCTTGTTTTCGAGTTTTTTAATGTTTTAATTACAGAAAATGCCTAATTTAAAAGTTTGGAATGGACTTTTTAAAATTAGTTTTTAAGTTTTGAATAGTTTTACAAGCAAAACATTAAAAAAAACTATGTAGGTTTAAAATTAGTTTAAAAGCACAAATTTCATCTTTGTTTTTACTAATTCAAAATCACTGTTCAGGATAATACTATTTTAGTGGTGATTTTAAACTATTGTGACGTTTAATTAAAAAACAAAAATTTATTTAGCACAAACTGATATATTACAGCACTTCAACGTAGTGAAACATACCATCGTGTAGCAATTTTTATGAAGTATAGGTTTAAACTTAAGAAACTAAGAAAGCTAAGATTTTTTCAAATTTTATTTTTTTCTTTTTGTACCCTCTCTCCTATAGTAAAAGACGCTTATTCCGAACTAGTCTATGCTTAGACCATATTTAGGCCCATTGCAATCCCCACAGTCAATAGGTGCCCAATTGTTCTTTAAATCTTTTTTATTTCTATATCCCGGTAAGCAAGGCTCTTGAACCTGCCTCCGGAAGATTAGGCATGTAGGAGGCAGGTAAAACTGCCTCGGAAGCAGCATGGAGGCTGGGTAGAGGCAGGTAGAAGGCAGGGTGGAGGCAGGTAAAACTGCCTCGGAAGCAGCATGGAAGCAGGGCGGAGGCAGGTAGGAGGCATGGTGGAGGCAGGTAAAACTGCCTCGGAAGCAGCATGGAGGCTGGGTGGAGGCAGGTAGGAGGCAGGGTGGAGGCAGGTAAAACTGCCTCGGAAGCAGCATGGAGGCTGGATGGAGGCAGGTAGGAGGCAGGGTGGAGGCAGGTAAAACTGCTTCGGAGGCAGGTAGGAGGCAGTAGGCAGCAAAATTTCTGATGGAGGCAGGTAGGAGGCAGGTTAAAACCGTTTTTCCCAATTCAGGCACCCCGTCCTAACGGAATATTAGCTGCCACATTTGTTTAGCTGTTATTTTATGTACATGGCTGCTGTTAAAAATTTTTTTCTAATTTATTATTTTGATTAACAAATGGATTCTGAAAACAAAAACTGAAAAAAGTTGCGTTAGTCTCTTGTCATCCCTATAAATCAAAGTATTAATAATAAGTTAAATAATAAGAAGAAAAAGCTTCTGAATTACAAAATTTATCCACGTTCTCTAATAATAGTTGGCACAGTGCCGCACCGACGCCCTATGGTGCTGTCGTGCCTCTAATAATCTACACAACTGTCACCGATTGACCCTGAAATAATAAAAAATTCAAACGTCTAGCTGATTTAAGAAAATATTGATTTCTATTTTTTTTAAAGTAAAAAGTGATTTTTTTTTACAAAAAATCAACCAGTAAATTAAAGTGTTTTTTCAAGAGCACACATTTTTGAAAGCATTAATATTTAAAAAAAATTGTTTTATTTACGTGTTGGATGTGCGCCGCCAAATCTGTTGCCAAACTTACGCCAAATAGCCGCCAAACCGCCACCATTTAAAAACAAAGGGTTTAACTCGGTTATATGTAATTAAATAATTTTAATCTCATATTTACATCTTTAAACAATTTTTTTATAGTACAGAAAGCTGTTAATCTTTTTTTATTCTACAAAAAATTGAAAAGAAAACCGAGTTGTTTTTTTTTCACGGAGAACACCTTTTTAGAAAGTAGCTGGGCAAACTAGCTGAGCTGAGCTATACTTATTGCGCCGTGGGGCATTTTGCTCCAGCAGCATAGCTATTAATATAAAAGCAGTTACCAATTTTCAGCGGGCGCCGCGCGGCGCGAACTTTTCAGCGCGCAATATAGGCTAACTCAGTTTTACTTGACTTTTTTTACTCAACATTTTTTAATTTTAACAAATAGCTGCGCGAAGAAAGTTTAGGTTGTTTTTAGACTTTCTTAGGCTTAGTATTGCGTAAACTTAACCTTAAAAAAAGTCGAGTAAAAAAAGTCGAGTTTATATTTATTTATAAAACCGATTTTACATTTATAACACATTTAGAAACATAAACTCTGAATTAGTTAAAACCGTCTTATTATAAAATTTGTTTACTTTAACGCCTTAATTCCTAAATAGCGGCAGTTTGGCGGCGGTTTGGCGGCAATTTGGTGGCAGATTTGGCGGCGCACGTCCAACACCTGTTTTATTTTTAGTTTTACTATTTACAATTATGTTCTTAATCACCGCTTTATCTGGTTTTTTGACATTAGCTTGCAACAAATTTTGGCATTTTGCCAGTATAATTACATTGAACGGTATTGCAATGGGAGGTCTACGAAGCAATGGTATTTTATTTATTTTTATTTGTTATTCTACATTTTGTTAATGATATTAAATGTGCAAATCTCATATAAAAGTGGCGCCAGCGTATGCCTTTGCTGATAGAGTTTTAGAATAGGCCGTATTAGTACAGCTTTTTGATTTATACCATTATAATGGCATTTGCTTGCATTGAGATGATTTTACTAAGGTTAAAGTCTTTCAGGCTGAAATTGAGGGCGTAACAGCTCTCCGCCAGGAAGAAATAAACAATAAATTTGCGAGCGGAAAAATTAAAAAAAAAGTTTTCAGCGGTTATGTAACCAATTATTATTTAGTTGCGTCATGTGTTTCTCTGAACGTGATATTTTCTCAAAAAACTAGTGGTTACTTTACCACTCATCTATTTTCACCCTGATAGAATTTATCTTTAATTTTATTTTAATTTATAAAAAATTTAAGTGCTGCCTGCCATTAATGGAATAATATTCACAAAAATTATAATTATAATCTTTCCTTATGATATTTGATAATATTATAATAAATTCAAAAATAAAAAAACAGTAAAATTTGTTGCAAAATATAATGCAAAATATTTGTTTTAAAGAAAAACCAGGCGTAGTTAATTTACTTTTTTAGGAAATAAAATTAGAGGATTTGTAGTAAACAATTAAATCAAGCCACTTTGCGTCTTTTATGCCAGCAAATAAGAAAAGTTAGAAGTTGAGTTCTGATTGGTTGATATTAGTGGCGCTGTGCTGCTTAATTTTATTGATTATGCCTCGATATAACCCCCATCCATTTTTATTCCCTAAACATATACAAGCCATCCCTGGCTTGCGTTAGGTTCATTTTAGAATACTTATATATGTTTAAATTAAATTATTTTTGGTTTAATTTGCAGGCGTCATTATAATCGTAGAAAAACTCAAAATAATTCTATAATAAAATTCATTAATTTTTACAGTATACTTGTATCCTACAAAATCACTTGATTTTTTAACCATTTCGAAAGAAAATATTTGGAATAGACTTGTAATGAATAAGGGTTTTATAAGTGTAGGAAAACGGTACAAAAACAATCAGCGCCAATCACATGTAAAAAAAGAAATAGCGAGTGATTAGTGCATTTTACGGTTTCAAATATTACCGCTTCGTAGGTACGGCGCTGGAAAAAAATGCTCTTATTTAAAATGTGGAACGGACTTTATAAAATTAGTCTTTGAATTTTGAATAGTTTTACAGTCAGAGCATTAATAAAATCTTTGTAGCTTTAAAATTAGTTTAAAACTGCAAATTTCAATTTTATTTTTGCTAATTTAAATCATTATTTACGAAAGTACTATTTTTGTGATAATTTAAAACAATATAATAAACGAAAAAAAATTTTAAAAAATTATTTAACACAAATTGACATATTTAAGCAATTAAAATTAAAAAAATAAAATTTTCAAAAAAATGGTAGTTTTTTTTGTTTATTTAGTTCAAACCGAACGATAATTGCTCCACGTTCATATGTTTCACCGTAAAGTGCTATAATATAACAACTTATTTTACTTTTTTATCGATAAAACATCACAATCATTAGAAATCACCACTAAAACAATATCTTCCTTCAAAGTGATGTCAAATTAACATAAAAAACGTTAAAATTTGTCTTTTTAAACAAATTTTGAAGATATTATGTTTTGATTATAAAAATATTCAAAACTTAATCGTTAATTTTAAAAATTTTAATTTTAAAACATCCATACCGAAATTTTTGTGCAAAAAATCATAGTATTTAATAATAATATTAATAATATTATTATGGATTACACAACCCACAAAACAAAACACACCTACCACTTTTAAAATTTCAAATAGGCTTTTAGTAGCCTATGGATTTCATCGAAATACCTATACGAATTTGGGGGGGGGGGGGAATTTATGTATTCTATGAAAAATTAGAGTACAGACATATTATGATAATTATGCATACCATGAGCCAAAAACTAGAGTGGCTTTAGGTTTTTCTCGGCTACCATCATTATCGTCTAAAGGTCTTACTTTTACTTTTACTTTACTTAAATAAAATGACCATTATTTTCTTCTTTCTCTTCTCTCTTTTTTTCTTTTGGTGTCTTTAATTTTTTTGGGAGTCAAAAATGTTATTTAGTATTCCTGATCACGTCATATATGTTTTGCTCTGTGGGAAAGGTTGTGGGAGAAGCTAAAAGAATCACTTTCAGACAATTAGCGCTTGGGAAAAAATTAAAATCCAATGGATGAAAGGTGGATGAAAGATCTCCTTTTTTATAAGCACTAATTGGCTAAAAGTGATTCTATAACGTTATAACTTTGTAAAGAATAATAACACCGAACAATTTCCGTTTAAATGGAAAGGTTTAGACTATCGTGATCGTTACCAAAGAGTTAGAATTAAGCAATTTAGGAGGAATTAGCATAAATCTTATTGTACATAATTTGCCAATGCATGATTTTTTAAAAATTTATTTCTTATTGCGCTTTAATTTCTAGTGCATGTTAGATATAAAATGGGGCAATCAAATGTAATAAAAACGATATTAAACTAGCCTTGAAAAATGCTCTAAGAATAGAGCAGGAAAAAGGGGCGATTTTTCTCCGGGCGTATGTTTAGACAGAAAAGATGTGGACTAGTCTGAGATGGACATTATGTGGACTATAGAAAATTTGCATTTGGTTTGGCCAGCTGCTCACTAAATAAAAATTTCTACCATATGATAATGATTTGTTTATATATTGATCTAATCACACAGCACTGTTGCATTTTTTTGTTTGATGAAATGTCAATTGAAAAAATTATACTCACAGCAATCTTTGACAAGCGCGAAATCGTCACTTTTTCAATTTGAAGATTATATTTGTATGTGTAAGAAACAACTATAAATTTGAAAAAGTGGCGATTTCGCGCTTGTCAAAGATTGCTGTGAGTATAATTTTTTCAATTGACATTTCATCAAACAAAAAAATGCAACAGTGCTGTGTGATTAGATCAATGTCTAAACAAATCATTATCATATGGTAGAAATTTTTATTTAGTGAGCAGCTGGCCAAATTAAATGCAAATTTTCTATAGTCCACATAATGTCCATCTCAGACTAGTCCACATCTTTTCTGTGTAAACATACGCCCGGGGAAAAATCGCCCCTTTTTCCTGCTCTATTCTTAGAGCATTTTTCAAGGCTAGTCTACCACTTTTTTTTGAATTAAATTAAAAAATAGCCTAATAAACTATAGTTTTAGCTGCGCAATGACTTTAAATTACAAAATTTACCCACGTTGTTTAATTATAGTTAGTGCGGTGCAGTGGCGCTCCAGACAAAGTTTACCTACGTTCTCTAAATATAGTTGGCGCGATGCCTTGCGCCAATGATTG
>JASAMX010002531.1:0-54123 GCA_030248175.1 Microlaimidae sp. YZB2_3 | reverse complement strand
TAACTGTACGGACCGGGAGGGCGAGGCCTTCTGCAACATTTGCTAACGATTAATAGAATCAATATCCTCTTTTTATATAAAAATTGCGAAATTTTAAAATTCTTTAATTTTACAAAAAATGATATTTTTTACAAAAAAAATTAACTTTTTCAGCCAATTCGGAGTGCAAAAAACGGCTGGACAGTCTTAACTGTACGGACCGGGAGGGCGAGGCCTTCTGCAACATTTGCTAACGATTAATAGAATCAATATCCTCTTTTATATAAAAATTGCGAAATTTTAAAATTCTTTAATTTTACAAAAAATGATATTTTTTACAAAAAAATTAACTTTTTTTTTTCAGCCAATCCGGAGTGCAAAAAACGGCTGGACAGTCTTAACTGTACGGACCGGGAGGGCGAGGCCTTCTGCAACATTTGCTAACGATTAATAGAATCAATATCCTCTTTTATATAAAAATTGCGAAATTTTAAAATTCTTTAATTTTACAAAAAATGATATTTTTTACAAAAAAAATTAACTTTTTTTTTCAGCCAATCCGGAGTGCAAAAAACGGCTGGACAGTCTTAACTGTACGGACCGGGAGGGCGAGGCCTTCTGCAACATTTGCTAACGATTAATAGAATCACTCTCCTCATTAATATAATAATTTCGATATGTTAAAATTCTTTAATTTTTACAAAAAATGATATTTTTTACAAAAAAATTAACTTTTTCAGCCAATCCGGAGTGCAAAAAACGGCTGGACAGTCTTAACTGTACGGACCGGGAGGGCGAGGCCTTCTGCAACATTTGCTAACGATTAATAGAATCAATATCCTCTTTTATATAAAAATTGCGAAATTTTAAAATTCTTTAATTTTACAAAAAATGATATTTTTTACAAAAAAATTAACTTTTTTTCAGCCAATACGGAGTGGAAAAAACGGCTGGACAGTCTTAATTGTACGGACCGGGAGGGCGAGGCCTTCTGCAACATTTGCTAACGATTAATAGAATCATTATCCTCTTTTATATAAAAATTGCGAAATTTTAAAATTCTTTAATTTTACAAAAAATGATATTTTTTACAAAAAAAATTAACTTTTTTTTTCAGCCAATTCGGAGTGCAAAAAACGGCTGGACAGTCTTAACTGTACGGACCGGGAGGGCGAGGCCTTCTGCAACATTTGCTAACGATTAATAGAATCAATATCCTCTTTTATATAAAAATTGCGAAATTTTAAAATTCTTTAATTTTACAAAAAAATGATATTTTTTACAAAAAAAATTAACTTTTTTTTTCAGCCAATCCGGAGTGCAAAAAACGGCTGGACAGTCTTAACTGTACGGACCGGGAGGGCGAGGCCTTCTGCAACATTTGCTAACGATTAATAGAATCAATATCCTCTTTTATATAAAAATTGCGAAATTTTAAAATTCTTTAATTTTACAAAAAATGATATTTTTTACAAAAAAATTAACTTTTTTTTTCAGCCAATCCGGAGTGCAAAAAACGGCTGGACAGTCTTAACTGTACGGACCGGGAGGGCGAGGCCTTCTGCAACATTTGCTAACGATTAATAGAATCAATATCCTCTTTTATATAAAAATTGCGAAATTTTAAAATTCTTTAATTTTACAAAAAATGATATTTTTTACAAAAAAATTAACTTTTTTTTTCAGCCAATCCGGAGTGCAAAAAACGGCTGGACAGTCTTAACTGTACGGACCGGGAGGGCGAGGCCTTCTGCAACATTTGCTAACGATTAATAGAATCAATATCCTCTTTTATATAAAAATTGCGAAATTTTAAAATTCTTTAATTTTACAAAAAATGATATTTTTTACAAAAAAATTAACTTTTTTTTTCAGCCAATCCGGAGTGCAAAAAACGGCTGGACAGTCTTAACTGTACGGACCGGGAGGGCGAGGCCTTCTGCAACATTTGCTAACGATTAATAGAATCAATATCCTCTTTTATATAAAAATTGCGAAATTTTAAAATTCTTTAATTTTACAAAAAATGATATTTTTTACAAAAAAATTAACTTTTTTTTTCAGCCAATCCGGAGTGCAAAAAACGGCTGGACAGTCTTAACTGTACGGACCGGGGGGGCGAGGCCTTCTGCAACATTTGCTAACGATTAATAGAATCAATATCCTCTTTTATATAAAAATTGCGAAATTTTAAAATTCTTTAATTTTACAAAAAATGATATTTTTTACAAAAAAATTAACTTTTTTTTTCAGCCAATCCGGAGTGCAAAAAACGGCTGGACAGTCTTAACTGTACGGACCGGGAGGGCGAGGCCTTCTGCAACATTTGCTAACGATTAATAGAATCAATATCCTCTTTTATATAAAAATTGCGAAATTTTAAAATTCTTTAATTTTACAAAAAAATGATATTTTTTACAAAAAAAATTAACTTTTTTTTTCAGCCAATCCGGAGTGCAAAAAACGGCTGGACAGTCTTAACTGTACGGACCGGGAGGGCGAGGCCTTCTACAAATTTCCTAACGATTAATATAATCAATATCCTCTTTTATATAAAAATTGCGAAATTTTAAAATTCTTTAATTTTACAAAAAATGATATTTTTTACAAAAAAATTAGCTTTTTTTTCAGCCAATCCGGAGTGCAAAAAACGGCTGGACAGTCTTAACTGTACGGACCGGGAGGGCGAGGCCTTCTACAAATTTCCTAACGATTAATAGAATCATTATCCTCTTTTATATAAAAATTGCGAAATTTTAAAATTCTTTAATTTTACAAAAAATGATATTTTTTACAAAAAATTAACTTTTTTTTTCAGCCAATCCGGAGTGCAAAAAACGGCTGGACAGTCTTAACTGTACGGACCGGGAGGGCGAGGCCTTCTACAAATTTCCTAACGATTAATAGAATCAATATCCTCTTTTATATAAAAATTGCGAAATTTTAAAATTCTTTAATTTTACAAAAAATGATATTTTTTACAAAAAAATTAACTTTTTTTTCAGCCAATCCGGAGTGCAAAAAACGGCTGGACAGTCTTAACTGTACGGACCGGGAGGGCGAGGCGTTCTGCAACATTTGCTACAAGCGCTTCTTCGGACCCAAGGGCTACGGATTCGGCGTTGGATCTGGTACACTCTCCATGGACTCGGGGAGCGACCAAATCGTCACGAGGTATATATTGATAATCAGACCTGTGCACGGTCTGGAAATGCCCCCCTCCGTTTTATTGGAGGATTTGCCCCCCCGTTTTATTGCCCCACCCGTTTTATTGCCCCCCCCCCGTCAAAAAATGAAAAAGTACCCTAAAATTATGACGCCATTTGTGACCTATAATGACGCCATCATCGCGAATTTTTTGCAGTTTTTAGCCTATTTCAATGTATTTTAAGCCATTTTAGACCTATTTTCGCTTTTTTTGTCCCTTTTTTCCCTTTTCCCTTCTTTTTTTCTCCTTTTTTCTTCTTTTTTTCTCTTTTTTTTTCTTTCCCTCTGCTTGCCCCCCCGTTTTATTGCCCCCCCGTTTCAAATAAATGCCCCCCGTGCCCCCCATTTTGGAATTGCCCCCCCCGTTTTAACCCCGGGGGGGAGAGTGCACAAGTCTGGATAATATTAGCACAGTATCGTACTGAAAAAACTCCCGTTGTGTTAACATGTCCAAATAACCAAAACCCAGAGAGTTGATTGAGAAAAACTTCATTAATTTGGACTGATGATGGCAATGGTGTTTTGTCGAAACGTTTCTCAAGTGCAATAAAAACTCTAATTATGGCTCTGTTTCAGCAACGTTTCAAACTGAGCAGTAATCCAGAGGGCGGTGCTCCAGAGAAAAAAAAATTTAGATCTGACTGAAGAGAGAATGATAAATATATATTTTGCCAAAACTTTTCGCAAGTGCAATAAAAACCAGCCAATAGATTTATAAACACACGTAGTTAAACCGCTCATTTTTTCATTTAGCATGTAATTATATCCGCCATCCTGCGCGATAATATCTAAAAAATCGCACATCACCCTATAATTATTGTAAATATCGTGCTGGATGCCGGATATACATACATGAGCGGTTAACTACGACGCGTCAATTTTAGCGACGTTTTCAACTATACGCCAAAGTTCAAGAACGGTGCTTTTAATGGAGCGAAAAAAATTTTTTGATCCGACTGACGATGAAAAATGTATTTTGTCGAAACGTTTCGCGAGTGCAACAAACACCTTAAACTATCGCTTTATTTCAGCAACGTTTTCAACTGCGCCAACGCCCAGGGGACGGCACTTCTGGTGTAGTGAAAAATTTATTTAGATCTGATTCACGATAGCAGTTAAGTTTTTGTCGAAAGGTTTTGCAAAAGGAATAAAACCCCTAGATGCAGACCTGTGCACTGCCCCCTCGGGGTTAAAACGGGGGGGGGCAATTCCAAAACGGGGGGGGGGGGGCACGGAGGGGGGCAACTTTTTTGAAACGGGTGGGGGCAATAAAACGGGGGGGGGGCAAGGAAAAGAAAAAAAAAGAAAAAAAGAGAAAAAAATAGAAGGAAAAGGGGAAAAAGGGACAAAAAAAGCGAAAATAAGGTAAAAATAGGTCTAAAATGGCTTAAAATACATTGAAATAGGCTAAAAACTGCAAAAAATTTGCGATGATGGCGTCATCATAGGTCAAAAATGGCGTCATATTTTTAAAGTACTTTTTCATTTTTTGGCGGGCGGGGGGGGGGCAATAAAATGGGGGGGGGGGGCAAATCCTCCAATAAAACGGGGGGGGGGCATTTTCAGACCGTGCACAGGTCTGCCTAGGTGTGGCTTCATGAAAGCAATGTCTTTAACCGAAACCCAAAGGGGAGAGAAAGTGTTTGATTTATGGAACAAAAGTTTTTTTGAATTGGTCTGACGATAATAGTTCTGTTTTGTCGAAATAAAACCTCTAAATATGGCTTTATTTCGGCAACGTGTCCAACTACGCCAAGGCTCAGAGGAAGGAAGCGGTTTCATTGATGAAGCGAGAGTTTTTCTAGATCCAAATGCCTATGACAATTATTTCTTATTAAAAAGTTTTGCGAGTGCAATAACACCCTAAAATGAACGATGACAGCTGTGCCTTTTTGATACGTTTACTGAATGCAATGATACTCTTAAATATTAGTGATGGGCAGTTCCGGGTTCCGGATGTTCCGGACAAAACTTGTAATTTCGGTTCCGTATCATAAATGTTTTGTTGGGGGAGAGGACAGAAGGTCCACCCCCCCCCTAGAGCTAAAATTTTGGACCCCCTCTAAAAAAAATCCAGGGGCCCCCTCCCCCCCAAAGCTCGAATGCGATCCGGCCTTGCCCCCCCCCCCCCCCCCCTAGTGAGGCTGACCCCCATCCCCCCGACCAATTTGGAAGTATATTTTTTATTTACTGTCAAAAACACGGTTTTTTAGTTAAAAACAGTGTTTAAATACACTTTTTAGGCCTAAATAGGCGGTTTTAGTACATAAAATTAAATATTAGACCTAAAAACACTTAAATTATTGAGTTAAAAAAATTTTGTTAAAAAATTGGACCTCCCCCTAAATTTGAAATCTCGCATCCGGGGTCGACCCCCCCTAAAAAGCCAGGAGGGTCCGGACCCCCCTGGACCCCCCCTAAAAAATTTTGCCCTTCCAACCGAGGGTGGACCCTCCCCCTTAGCGGACCCGACTAAAAACATCTATGTTCCGTATCCTATTCCGGATTTTTGAAAAATCTCAATTCCAGTTCTGGTTCCGGTTCCGTTCCGGTTCAGTTCCGCTCATCCCTACTTAATAAAACTATATTTTAGCAACATATCCAACTTCGCCAAAGCCCAAGCTGCGGCCCCGTTGATGGAGAGGAACGCCTCCCGCCACAGCTACTCCTCCTCCCTGAACTCGGACGACAGCCGATCTCCTCCCATGGCCTCGCCGGTCAGCCCCAAATTCCGCGGATCCTCCGGCAGCGACTCCTGCCGGCGCTGCGGGAAAACAGTCTACCTAGCAGAGCGAATCAACAGCGCCGGATCAGTACGGTTTGAATATATAACTTTGCCTCGCTAGTCTATGTGACAACTCCCGTTGTGTTAATGTTTCAAAAATACAAATACTATTAAAATCAGTTTAAAAAATAAAAATTAAGTCGAACCAAACGGGTCGACAACGACGCCTTCTTCTGGCGCTGTGAGAAAAGTCTACTTAGCAGAACGAATCAACAGCGCCGGATTGGTAAAGTTTAAATATAATTTGTTAGTGTGACAACTCCCGTTGTGTTAATGTTTCAAAAATATGACTTTTAATAAATGGGGGTTTAGGTAGTAACTGGGTAATACCGCACTATAGCAGCGACGCGCTTGCTGCGTTGCGAGAAAAAAATCTACTTAGTTTAGTGAAAAAACAGCGCAGGATCGTGAGTTAGTGTGAGAACTAGTAAGTGATGTTCCTACCCTCCAATATCATGTTCCTGAGCTCCGGCCATTTAAAGCGGAGGGAGCTCCGGAGCTCCGCTTTTTAAATGAGCGATTTAAAACTTGAAATACATTTTACACTACTCCATTTGCAATTGTGGAATTATCTAATTAATTTAAATAAGTTTTGGCAAAATTTAGTCTACAAAAAAATTTTGACAAAATAATCTATGCCATCCCTCTTTTATTATTCATGAAATTAGTATCGAAATACGGCGGAGCTCCTAAAACCGGAGCTCTGGGGAAGATCACTAGTGAGAACCCCCGTGGTGTTAATGTTTGAAAATTACATAATTCCCAGTAAACGCGAATTAAGTAAAATCGACGGGTGGATGGTACATAATCTAGCATTAGTCAATATAACAACAATCGCTTTAACTTTCGTCGTGTTTGATGTTTTATAACTTACGACCATAGGTGGACAGTCTCCCGGATTTTGGGGGGTATACTCGACCCCCCAAATTTGGGGGGTATCCCAAAAAATTTTTTGTGGTGGTATACCTCAAATACCCCACCATTTTTAGCGTTTGTAGTGCTGGGACCCCCCAAATTTTAGGGAGGGGGGAGGGTGTCCGGGGTACCCCCAAATTTTAGAGGGGGGTGTCGGATATAATCGGGATTTTTGGGGGTATAACCCCCCAACCCTCCTCCTGCCCACCTATGTTTCCGACTCCATATAAATGCGAGGTATAAAATAAAGTCAACGAGTGATGGTGCAACGTGTCGTCACTTGCTGAAATATAACATATCGTCGTTACTGTGACACAATGAGTCAAAAGCGTAATAAAACATTCATAATTGTGACTCTTTTTATTTTTTACGTTTACCACACAAATACCATAAACAACTTGAATCATAGTCACATTAATTTTGTACTGATTGCGACTCTTTGTGCCAGAGTAAAGACGCGAGTTTTTTTGGGTTTGGGTTTTGGACCATTTCCTACAGCTTTGTAAGTTTTTATGGAGAATCACGACAGTTAGCTCGAGAAGAATTAAAAATAATTTGAATAAGACCGAAAAATGAGAAAGAAAAAAATAATAAGCACAACCAGCTGTTTTCTAAAATAAAATGTTTTATGTTTATGTTATTTTGCTGTATTATGATTGTTTTTTTTGCGTTGACCAACGTCATATACAAATTATTTTAAATCTCTTCGAGACCTTTGTGTACATTAAATTAACTGTCCTAATTCTCCATAACAAGTCACTTAGCCGACAACCACTTTGTACTTATCAATAAACGTAAACACATTAACTTAGCTACCAAATAAATTGTTAAAAATTAATATAACAAACCTCTTTTTACATGCTACTTTGTAGAACTATTATACATTTTTGGTGGGTGTTATGTTACAAATTACAATGTATGCGTTTTTGGTGGTTGCCACTTCTTCTATGCTGCTCGTACATAGAGACGGAAGACATCACAGTAAACTGTGTTATGTTTTTCTAAAAGAAGAAAAAAATTTAAAGATTTAAAAATAGTAAACTCTTTCTGTCAAAAACTTTAGCTTTATTCGACGACCTTGTGGACTTCACATTAGTTTTCAGTTCGCGAGTTAACTGTCAAATAATTTTGTTGGCGGCCTGAAAAAATTGACCTAGAAAATTACCTACTACAGGAAAAAATGGACGTGCTGTTGAGAAATAGTAAGACCTAAATCGTACCGAAGTGACAAAATTTTGTTTTTTTTTTATTTTAGTCATATCACCGAATGACCTGCTTTAACTGCTCTCTTTGCAGTAAACGCTTGGAATCCACGAATCTTTGTGAGCGAGAAGGGGATATTTTTTGCAAAAGTAAGATATTCGTTTTCAATCATTTCATCTTATAATGATGAGATTATAATTAATTACATTGGGCTAATTCAGTTCTAACTAAATCATTCC
This sequence comes from Microlaimidae sp. YZB2_3, assembly GCA_030248175.1. Classification (NCBI taxonomy): domain Eukaryota; kingdom Metazoa; phylum Nematoda; class Chromadorea; order Desmodorida; family Microlaimidae; species Microlaimidae sp. YZB2_3. The sequence continues at coordinate 45,795 of JASAMX010002531.1, read as the reverse complement.
TTACAAAAATTACTTTTATATTTTTTTAATAATATATTTTATTAAAACATTACTGTTAGTATTGACAAAAATATATAATATACCGAAAAATGTGCAACTCCTATATAAAAAAGTACAGAAAAGGTGGCCTTTATAATGAGCTTCTCCATTTAAATGACACTCTCCACTATAATGGCATAGTAGCCATTTTAATTCGGCGAATTAAAATGGAGAGGAAGCTATTATAATAGCCATTTATTGAACTAATTTCACTTCATATATACTCACAAGTCTAATACTGTCCGGGCCGCACGAGTTTCCCCGTGTTGGTTTAATACTGTCCAACACGCAGAAACTCGTGGGGCCCGGACAGTATTAGACTTGTGAGTATATATGAAGTGAAATTAAGTCAATAAATGGCTATTATAATAGCTTCCTCTCCATTTTAACTCGCCGAATTAAAATGGCTACTATGCCATTATAGTGGAGAGTGTCATTTAAATGGAGAGGCTCATTATAAAGGCCACCTTTTCTGTACTTTTTTTATATAGGAGTTGCACATTTTTCGGTATATTATATATTTTTGGTATTGATAGTTTTGTTTTAGCGTGCTACGCAAGAAATTTCGGACCTAAAGGCTACGGCTACGGTGTGGGAGCCGGAACACTGCAAATGCAGCAATAGATAATTTAACTTCGGTTTTTTATACATTTTTATAATTGTTTGGTCAATCATTGCATTCGAATTTGTATGTAAACTTCTTACTTAATGTAATATTCGTTTACCTAGCTAAAAAAAAACTATAGCTATACCAAGCTGAAGATGAATAAAAATGAAGTGGAATGGAAAAAAGAATTTTTTAGTTTCAATTTTTTGAAATGATTTTTAAAGTTATATTTGAACAAATAAATTTACGGATTAATTTTAATAACTTTCTTCGCTAATTATAAGTTTGTTGAAAGGATAGTATAGGCACCTTGCACTGGAGCTCGGTTTATACATAAAGTATGCAATATACATAAGTGTCACCATAATGGATAATTACCGTATCTCCTACTTATCTTTCGTAGTATGCACATCAACCCTCGAAAGCGCGCGTAAATCCCGATCGATTGATTTGCATACTACAAATGATAAGTAGGAGATACGGTAATTATCCATTATGGTGACACTTATGTATATTGCATGCTTCATGTATAAACCGAGTTCCAGTCCAAGGTGCCTATAAGTTTGAAAGAAAATGAACCCAGATTAAACAGAGCAAAAATCAGCGAAAAATTTTTCGTGCGAAAGCTTTAGAAGTTGACCTTATTTCTGTGCAATAGGCACCTTGCACTGAAACTGAGTTTATACATGAAGTATGCAATATACATAGTTGTCACCATAATGGATAATTACCGTACTTTTCCTTATATTTTTCGAGTTGCAGTATAATACGATCGAAATTTCGCGCGCTTTTAAGGGTTGATCTTTCTCGATGTGGGATGGTTTGCATTGTATGTTCAAAAAGAGAGAGATCGCGCTTTCTATCGGTTGTTCTGCATACTACGAAAAGATAAGTAGGAGTACGGTAATTATTCATTATGGTGACACTTATGTATATTGCATACTTCATGTATAAACTCCGTTTCAGTGCAAGGTGCCTATAGAAATGTTATATTATATGTTTTCTCTTGTGAAAACAATAATATAATTTTAGTGCAATGATCGACTGTTTTGGACTATTATTGACTGTGAATAGTGTTATATAATTTTTATAAATTTTTATAATTAAAATATTAAATGCGAAAAAAAAGCATACAACACCAAAAATAAAAAAAAAAACAGACTACTGATTCGTTAATTAACCAGATGTTACCAAAAATTTTAAAATAACCAAGGGCCTATTTCATATAGATTTTTGTAATTGTAAATTAATAAACGCATTTATTTTTATTTTATTAATTAAAAAATATGTACGTAACTGTGGAATTTACGAAATTTACAGACATGTATCGTGCTATCCATAAAACTTTCCATTTTGGACTGTGACCGTTTTTTACGCAGACCGGTCTACGTAAAAAACGGTCACAGTCTGTTTTGATCATCAGAATATGGACTGGGTCCGTTTTTATCATCGGAAAGGTCCGTTTTGATCATCGGAAAGTGGACTGGGTTTGTTGTTATCATCAGAAAGGTCCGTTTTGATCATCGGAGAAGTGAACTGGGTCCGTTTTTATCATCGGAAAGGTACGTTTTGATCATCGGAAAATGGACTGGGTGCGTTTTTATCATCGGAAAGGTCCGTTTTGATCATCGGAGAAGTGGACTGGGTCCGTTTTTATCATCGGAAAGTGGACTGGGTTTGTTTTTATCATCGGAAAGGTCCGTTTTGATCATCGGAGAAGTGGACTGGGTCCGTTTTTATCATCGGAAAGATCCGTTTTGATCATCGGAAAATGGACTGGGTGCGTTTTTATCATTGGAAAGGTCCGTTTTAATCATCGGAGAAGTGGACTGGGTCCGTTTTTATTATCGGAAAGTAGACTGGGTTTGTTTTTATCATCGGAAAGGTCCGTTTTGATCATCGTAGAAGTGGACTGGGTTTGTTTTTATCATCGGAAAAGTCCGTTTTTATCATCGGAAAAGTGGACTGGGTCCGTTTTTATCATCGGAAAGGTCCGTTTTTGTCATCGGAAAAGTGGACTGGGTCCGTTTTTTTGGACCCAGTCCACTTTCCGATGATCAAAACGGACCCAGTCCGAAGTGGACCGGTAATTTTTTAAATTCTAAATGCAATTTTATTGAAATATACTTTTTAATAAAAAATACAAAAAAATATGCGCTTATTAATTTACAGCTGTAAATTAATTACAAGCAATTTTTATGAAATAGGCCCCAGATGTTAAAATTTATTTCATATTTGTATTGTTTTTGAAATTTTTTGTAAGGTTTAGTTTGTAATTTTATGTGGATAAACCACCGTTAAGAATTTAAAAACAAATTATTTTTAAAAACTATTATTTTTTCTCATATATTGCTTTGAAATTGTTGTTAAATTTAGGTGATTTTTGTTTTAAAGTTTCTGTTGCTACACGCATGTGTAATTGTGACTTAGATTTATTAATTTGTCTAAAAGTTTTGTATTTCATGTATTCCAGGGTTTATTATTTTACCAGAGTTTCCAATCTAAGCAATGGTTTATTGCGAACACGCTTTTAAAAAATTGTTATCAAAAAAAAAAAGTTTTATGAGTATTAGTCTTATGTAAAATGCGTTATTATTGGACAAATAAAAAAATAAATTTTGTAAAACCTGTGTTTGAACCACATTAATTATTAAATACATTCATAACTGATCCAGTTTCAAGAAACTGAATCCATTGTTCTAAACGGAAGGAATCCGGTGCGCATCAAAGGACACCGCGCGCATAAAGGGACGCCCGCATTTGTCTAATAACGCGCGGCGCCTTTCTAATAACCCGCCCGCGCGGCATTCTTTTAGCCATATTCCCACCTTCATTTTGAAGCCCTGTTTTGCCGCTGCTCCTCCGACAACCTATCCCACGGAGCAAAACATATATGACGCGATCACGAATACTATATGACATTTTAAAGCTAAAAAAATTCTCAGGTGTTAGTACATCACATTGTTTACCTTCCCCCTAGTGTTGTAAAAAGTATTGATTTTGGATTATTAAGTAAAAATAATTCGAAAAATTTAAATTTAAGTAAAGTAAGAGTAAAAGTAATTTGTGATTTTTTAATTTAAGTAAAGTAAAGTAATGGTCAAAATTTTATTTAAGTAAAGTAAAAGTAAGACCTGTTTTTAAGTAAGAGTAATAAAAGTAATTTTGAACCGGAGTAACACACCGGTTTTTGGAGCTCCAGAGCTCCGGTCTAGTTTTTTTGCTAATTTTATTTATAAATTATTATTTTAATAAGTTTTTTGGTCAAAATAAATGGTTTTAGTGTGTTAGCAGCTTAAAAAATTGTCTTTTGCCATTTACTTTACAACAAGCCCATAGAAAACTACCCATTGAAATTACTTAAATTAATTTAAGTATTTGCAGTGGAAAATCCGAGTAAGAGTAAAGTATTTGAAATTTCAAAAGTCGAGTAAAAGTAATTAAAATTTCAAAAGTCGAGTAAAAGTAATCCAAAATCCCTTACTTTTTTTACTTTAAGTAAAAGTAAATTTTTTTTAAAATTTATCGTTTAATCCTTTTTCAAAGTATGTTTTATAATGATGAGACAAAACTAAAATTGTAAAACACACAATTATATAAGTCTCATCATTATAAAACAAACTTTGAAAAAGGATTAAACGATTAAATTCCTATACGCCGACCGGCTGCTCCTTCTCGTTCAGCTGAAATTTAGAAATGTTGTAGCCTTGTAGTGGAGCACTCTAAATACCAAAGTTGAGTTAGGTAGGTGGTGAAATATACAAACATGAAAGTACGCAAATTTTATATTCTGCTGTTTGTTTTATAATTTTGAGATTCAGTTTGACAATTTTTGAAGTTTAACAATATCGATCTTTTTCCTGAATCTAAAAACCAAAATGTTGAAATTTCTAACGCCTAAATTTCGGGTTAAGCTTGACACCCACTTTTAAATGGCATTAAAATTTTAAATTCCATAGTAAAAAATGTGCTTTTGAAGCATTACCTTAATTTTCGGGTTGCCTTAGTCAATACCGGTCGTTTTTTTAAACCTCTTATTTGTTTTTTGTACTTCCGCTCACACGTCCGATTGGTTCACATTTTGGTTTTTAGATTCAGGAAAAAGATTGATATTGTTAAACTTCAAAAATTGTCAAACTGAGTCTCAAAATTATAAAACAAACAGCAGAATATAAAATTTGCGTACTTTCATGTTTGTATATTTTAAATATGTTTTGAAAATTTATCGTTTAATCTTTTTTCAAAGTTTGTTTTATAATGATGAGACTTATATAATTGTGTGTTTTACAATTTTAGTTTTGTCTCATCATTATAAAACATACTTTGAAAAAGGATTAAACGATAAATTTTAAAAAAAATTTACTTTTACCTAAAGTAAAAAAAGTAACGGATTTTGGATTACTTTTACTCGACTTTTGAAATTTTAATTACTTTTACTCGACTTTTGAAATTTCAAATACTTTTACTCTTACTCGGATTTTCCACTGCAAATACTTAAATTAATTTAAGTAATATCAAAGGTCAGTTTACTATGGGCATGATGTAAAGTAAATGGCAAAAGACAATTTTTTAAGCTGCTAACACACTAAAACCATTTATTTTGACCAAAAAACTTATTAAAATAATAATTTATACATAAAATTAGCAAAAAAACTAGACCGGAGCTACAAAAACCGGTGTGTTACTCCGGTTCAAAATTACTTTTTTTATACTTTTACTTAAAAAAAGGTCTTAATTTTACTTTACTTAAATACAATTTTGACCATTACTTTACTTTACTTAAATTAAAAAATCATAAATTACTTTTACTCTTACTTTACTTAAATTCAAATTTTTCGAATTATTTTTACTTAATAATCCAAAATCAATACTTTTTACAACACTAAGGGGAAGGTAAACAATGTGATGTACTAACACCTCAGAATTTTTTTAGCTTTAAAATGTCATATAGTAGTCGTGATCAAGTCATAAATGTTTTGCTCCGTGGGATAGGTTGTCGGAGGAGCAGCGGCAAAACATAGCTTCAAAATGAAGGTGGGAATATGGCTAAAAGAATGCCGCGCGGGCGGGTTATTAGAAAGGCGCCGCGCGTTATTAGACAAATGCGGGCGTCCCTTTATGCGCGCGGTGTCCTTTGATGCGCACCGGATTCTTCCGTTTAGAACAATGGATTCAGTTTCTTGAAACTGGATCAGTTATGAATGTATTTAATAATTAATGTGGTTCAAACACAGGTTTTACAAAATTTATTTTTTTATTTGTCCAATAATAACGCATTTTACATAAGACTAATACTCATAAAACTTTTTTTTTTGATAACAATTTTTTAAAAGCGTGTTCGCAATAAACCATTTGCTAGATTGTCAAATTATTCATAAAATGATAAACCCTGGAATACATGAAAAATACAAAACTTTAGCAAAATTAATAAATCTAAGTCACAATTACACATGCATGTGGCCACAGAAATTTTAAAACAAAAATCACCTAAATTTAACAACAATTTCAAAGCAATATACGAGAAAAAATAATAGTTTTTAAAAATAATTTGTTTTTAAATTCTTAACATCGTTTATCTAGCATAAAATTACGAACTGAACCTTACAAAAATTTTAAAAAACAATACAAATATGAAATAAATTTTAACATCTGAGGCCTATTTCATAAAAATGCTTTGTAATTAATTTACAGCTGTAAATTAGATAAGCGCATATTTTTTGTATTTTTTTATTAAAAAGTATATTTTAATAAAATTGCATTTAGAATTTAAAAAGAGTTACCGTCCAGTCTCGGACTGGACTCTCTTTTTGATCATCGGAAAGTGGACTGGGTCCCAAAAAAACGGACCCCGTCCGCTTCAAACGAAGGGCCTTCCCGAATAGATAAAAAGGGACCCCCGATCATCAGGACCCCTCCACTTCCGATGATCAAAACGAACCTTTCCGATGATAAAAACAGAACCCAGGTGGTCCAGGGGGGCCTTTCCGATAGATAAAAACGGACCCAGTCCACTCTCTCGAATGATCAAAAACGGACCTTTCCGATGATAAAAACAAACCCCAGTCCCACCTTCCCGATGATAAAAACGGACCCCGTCCACTTCTCCGATGATCAAAACGGACCTTTCCAAAAATGATAAAAACAAACACCGAGCATCCACTTTCTGATGATAAACAACGGACCCAGTACGCTCTCCGATGATCAAAAGACGGACCTTTCCGATGATAAAAACGCACCATGTCTATTTTCCAATAATAAGGAAACAGACAGCTTTCCAATGATAAAAACGGACCCAGTCCATCTTCCCGATGATCAAAACGGACCTTTCCGATGATAAAAACAAACCCAGTCCACTTTCCGATGATAAAAACAGACCCAGCATCCACTACTCCGATGATCAAAACGGACCTTTCCGATGATAAAAAACAGCAGCCATCCATTTCCAATGATAAAAAACGGATCTTTCCAGATGATAAAAACGGAACCAGTCGACTTCTCCGATGATCAAAACGGAGGCTTTTCCATGATAAAAACAAACCCAGTCCACTTTCCGATGATAAAAACGGACCCAGTCCACTTCTCCAGCAATACGTCTTATGTATGGTACTCGTTCGGTTAGTATGCTCGGCAAGCTAATTTTAATCCCACAGTCACGCTAATCACAAAAATATTACTCTCGAATAATTTTAACTTGTGGTTACCCATTTTAGCTCTCCCAGGGTACCCCCACTCCAAAAAAATTGCATTGGAGATTTATGTGTTGTGTTTATACTCGTTTTAATCTCACGGTCACGCTAACTCCAAAAAAATAAATCCTGAATAATTTACATCATGGTTACCCATTTTAGCACACCCAAGACCACCACCAAAAATTGCATTTGAGATTTATGCGTTGTGTTTATACTCGTTTTAATCCCACTCCCACAGTCACGCTGTGGGAGTGGGAGTGAGTCATAAATAATTTTACCTTCGTTATTCTCAGGGGTGTCCCCCCCCCCAAAAAAAAAAGATTTGCATTGCTTATTGTTTTATTTCCAATGCCCCGCTAATTCCAAAAATGTTACTCATAAATAATTTTACCCCGTGGTCACCCATTTTGGAAGACCCAGAATAGCCCCCCCTCCAAAAATTTTTTTTTTTTGCATTGGTGATCATCGAATTAAGTTCAGAATATACTCGTTTTGATCCTAAAGTCACGCTACACACAAAAGGTTATCCATTTTGGCACTCCCAGTGTATATACTTTCAAAAATTTTTCAATAGTAATTTCTGCACTAAGTTTATACTTGTTTTTATCCCACAGTCATGCTAATCACAAAATTATTACTCTCACTTGAATAGTTTTACCTGTTCTGTTATACATAGCTTAGTTTTTCTTTAATGTAAAATTTAATAATGACAAATTTTTATTTTTCATACTATGATAAAAATGATAGTGAAATTTGTGTGAGTTTTTTTTGGTTGTTTTTTTCTTTAAGTCAAATAAAATTTTGTGATGACAGAATAAAAATAATTTTTGATAAACTACTTTACCCGCACCTTTTATATAAAACATCATCAAAAAAGCAAAAAATGCGGTAAGTGTTTAAAGTGCTATAATAACTGTTGAATACATAAATTCAAAAAAGTTTTTTGAAACAAGTACCTATTAGTATTTTTAAAATTAACAAAAATAGTCTGCAAAATCTAAAAAAGACATACTTTTCAAAATGGCAGGTCTAATTTTGCCCTATTGGTTGATGCTTAAATGTCAAATTAGCGCAGAATATTGTCTGCCAATTTGGTGAATTAAAAGTCTGCCAAAATAATTTTTAATAAGAGAGTAGCAAAAATCAATGTCAATGGGGTTTCCCCCACACAACCCACCACTTACCACGATATAGAGTACCAATGCTTCAAAAAGTTGTGAAAGTAAATCTTGTTTTTGAAAACCAACTAGACGATGACACCAGTATTTCAATAATTAAATTCACACCTAATGAAATATTAAAAATCTTAAAAAATACTCAAATAAACATAGTCATACACCTGACAATCTACCTTCAATAATGTTAAAAAAACTTGCATATACTCTTGCTGAACCTCTATGTGCTGTTTCCAAAGTTTCGTTTTTCACTCATTCAGTTCCCTCATCATGGCTAAATGCTGATATTATCCCTTTTTACAAAAAAAAACTTCTAGTGTTTGTGAGAACTATCGACCCATTTCACTTACTTCTATAGCATGCAAAGTTATGGAAACTTGCATTTATAACCAATTTATTGACTATCTTAGGTTTAATAATTTGATTTCTAATGATCAACGTGGATTTCTGCATAAAAAATCTACATGTTCCCAGCTTCTTGACTGGAATACAGCTTATGACTTAGGAAAAATCATTGACATTGTATACATTGATTTTAGTAAGGCCTTTGATTCCGTCCGTTTGTCATAATAAATTGCTTATAAAATTATTCTCCTATGGAATTTGTGGAGATCTTTACCTTTGAATTAAAGCCTTCCTCATCAATCGTAAACAATGATTTTTTATTGAGTCCGATTTTTCTGATAGTGCTTTTGTTATATCTGGGGTTCCTCAGGGTTCCGTACTTGAACCACTGCTTTTCCTGCTATATATAAACGATTTGCCTCAACATCTTGTTGGTGTTAACTGCAATGCAAGCTTTTTGCTGACGCTAATAAAATATATGAAGCAAGAAACAAACATGAATCTAATCACAAGCTTCAGAAATCTATAGACCTTTTGATTAAATGGGCTGATATATGGTAGCTTAAAGTGGCTGAACACAAATGTTTTGTAATTCATATTGGATCTTGCAATCCTAAAGCACTATTTTTAATTCAAAATATTGGAAGCTAAAAATATTGCTCAAGATTTAGGGATACTGATTTCACATGATTTGAAGTTTTTTGCGCATTGTAGTGAAATTGCAAAAAGGGCATACCAAGTTACAAATATGAAATTTAGATGCTTTAAAACGTCCAATAAAAACGCGCTTTTACTATCAAATCTTTCATAATACGGCCCATTTTGGAATACATCAGCCCTGTGTGGTCTCCATATTTACTAAAAGATATTGACTCTCTTGAGCGTGTACAAAGGTACTTTACCCATCGGCTATTTGTTAGATGTAATTTTTCTCTTCAGAGTTATCCTGATAGACTTAACATTTTAAATCTCCAATCTTTGGAAGAAAGGCCTATCAGACTAGATTTACATATGTATTTTTCGATTATTAAAAATTTTAATGATATTTTATTTGAAATTTTTTTTAATTATGCTACTCATGTTTTAAGAGATGATCATAATGTAAAGTCATTCAAACCTTGGGCTTCTAAAAATGCACTGCTAAACCCTGTAATTAATAATAAAACATATTGTTTTATTATTTTTATGTTGTTATCTTAATGTAATCATAAATAACCATTTTCATTTTTAGCACATTATTAGCCTCTCTGTTATTTGTTAACCTAAAACCTGTTTTGTTTGAATTTACAACGTTTTAAATTTGAATTATACAAATATGAATCCTAAGCATTGAAAAGCCTTTGGATTTTTTAAAAAAAAATATCAATTAATATGTTCCATACATAACGCAGAATTGCAAATTTTTAAACATACGCTGGGTTTTAATTACCCAATCCTCTTTTCTATTTTTAACTTTTTTGAGCATTGTTTCTAGAATTTTTTTTTTATTCTGAAAATGTTAGGAGTGATATATACTATGTAAACAAGAAGTGAAAAAAACACAAACATTGCAAAAAAAAAAAAATTTTTGGAGGGGGGGGCTATTCTGGGTCTTCCAAAATGGGTGACCACGGGGTAAAATTATTTATGAGTAACATTTTTGGAATTAGCGGGGCATTGGAAATAAAACAATAAGCAATGCAAATCTTTTTTTTTTGGGGGGGGGGACACCCCTGAGAATAACGAAGGTAAAATTATTTATGACTCACTCCCACTCCCACAGCGTGACTGTGGGAGTGGGATTAAAACGAGTATAAACACAACGCATAAATCTCAAATGCAATTTTTGGTGGTGGTCTTGGGTGTGCTAAAATGGGTAACCATGATGTAAATTATTCAGGATTTATTTTTTTGGAGTTAGCGTGACCGTGAGATTAAAACGAGTATAAACACAACACATAAATCTCCAATGCAATTTTTTTGGAGTGGGGGTACCCTGGGAGAGCTAAAATGGGTAACCACAAGTTAAAATTATTCGAGAGTAATATTTTTGTGATTAGCGTGACTGTGGGATTAAAATTAGCTTGACGCGTGAGCCATTAAGTTCGGCCACCTAGAAAAAAACTGGCTATAACTATTGCCAAAACGAACAATAAGAATTTTTAAAGGTTGCCATTTTATCCTTAGGTATTGTTCTTGGTACATATAACTTAATTTTTTCCCGTTTCAAAACTTTAATAGTTATTAGCAAGACTTTAAATAATTATATCAAAACCTAAAAAAATTTAATAAACTGCATTTTTGTTGAATTTTTTTGGTTTAAAAAACGTCAAAAAAAGTTAAACAAACAACAAAAATTCTTTATAAATACGGTAGTACGATGATATTTGAAAACAGCAAAAAACGGCAAATTATTTCATCTAAATTTTAAGGTGACCGAAATTAAAGGAATCTGAAAATGCGCAGTTAGTTAAACACATTGCAAAGTGATTTTAAAGAAAATATCAAAACATGAAAATTAACATTTTAAGCCATAAAGTGAAGATATTTTAAGATTATATAGTGCTTCGTTCTAAATTTGATGCAGTTTAAACACAAAGCAAAAATTAAAAAAATCACAAAAACTTCACTTTTTGAATAAAAATGTTGATAATGCAGAATAAAAAAAAATATAAAAAACCTTTTGCAAAAACACTTTATTCAACATTAATCTAGTTACTTTTGTGCTAGTTCTTTTGTGTTTTTAAAATAAGCCAATTTTCTAACATCCTAAATTGATGCCAGAAATTAAGGCCTGGCCGAAATTAAGTCTATCCCAAAAAATCATACCCTATCCAAAAACCTCTAGGATATAACTTTAACTTTGTCATACAAGTCATTGATGTTTTTTGATTCGGAAATAAGATCTCCCCATTTAATCTCTTTCAACTCATAATGGTGACTTAATGACCGACAATTTTCAAAAATGCACACTTTTCAATGAATATTTTGCTAGTGTCTTTACTTACGACAAAAATATTACTCCAGCTTTTACCAAGAGAAAACGAAGGGAAGTTTTCAGTTTGTTTTCCTGTCAACCTTGTTGAAAAAAGTTAAAAAAACTTCCAAATAAGTTTTCAATGCTCCAGATGGCATTTCTTCTATCTATATAAAAAATATCGCGAGCGTAATAGCCGGTCCGCTGGCTAGAATTTTTGAACTATCAATGCTTTCCGGCACGGTACCTTTGTTATAGAAAGATGGTTTTGTTTTACCAGTTTTTAAAAAGGGGTCTAGTAGCATTCGTTAAAATTACCGGCCAATATCCCTTACGTGTATACCCTATAAGCTCATGAAGAGTATAATTGTGGATGAATTATTAGTTTATTTAAAAAAGAAAAAATTCTCCATTCTAAACAGTTTGGATTTTTTAAACGAAAATCTGTTGGCTTACAACTTTTCTCAACACTTTCTGATTGTGTTAAGGCCATTGAAAATCAAAAATCTATACACGTAATGTATATAGTTTTTTTTCAAAAGCCTTTGACTCCGTCAGCCATAATAAATTATTAGCTAAACTTAAATCTTAGGGAATTTACTATGAACTGCTTAATTGGATTATCAGCTTTCCTACTAATAGAAGACAAAAAGTAATTCTAAACAATGACTCGCCTGAAGTTACTAAAAGTTATATTGCGTCTGATTATGTGTATGTTTCAAGTGGCGTGCCCCTGAGACCTCTTCTGTTTTTATTTTATATCAATGATCTGCCTGATTGCCTTGACTCTAAAATTTTTGTAAAATTGTTTGCTGACGATGCAAAAATCTATACCATTTTTGATCAAAACCATTTTTGATCTAAAGAATATTTTCAACAAAATCTTAACAACTTTTGTTTATGGGCACAATATTGGCAGCTTAATATTGCTATAAATAAATGTAATGTGTTGCACCTTGGCAATAAAAATCCTAAATACCCATATTTTCTAAATAATTTTGAAATTGAAAACCAAAACCTTGTTCGCGATTTAGGCGTTTTAGTCTCTTCTGATTTAAAGTTTTCTAGTCATCGCGCTTCCATTTCTGCCAAGGCACAAACTAGAATTGCTATTTTATTTAGAGTGTTCCGTTCAAAATATTTCAGTGTTTTGCTTCAAGCTTACACTAGGTTTATTCGTCCTCTCATAGAATTTGAAACGTTTGTATGGCATCCGAATTACTTAAAAGACATTGATTGTCTGGAAAAAGTTTAACGAACGTTTGCCAGACGCCTGTATTTAAAATGTTCATTGCCGTACGTTGGTTGCGGCACTAGATTAAAAGAACTAAAGTTAGATAAGCTTGAAACCCGCAGAACCCGAAACAACTTTATTTTTTGTTATAAATTGCTAAATAATTTAACTGAATTTCCCGCCGATAAGTTTTGAGGTTAGCCAATACCATTATAACCAGATCTAATGTTTTAAACTCTTGAGCAGTTTTTGTCGTTTATAGATTTCTTTAAATTATTTTTTTCAAACCGTGTTATTAAACTATGAGATTAGCACATGATATAGTTTCATCAACGTCCCTTGACATTTTTCGGCATAAACTGTCATATATTATAAAATAATTTTTTGTGTAATTTTTGCCTTATTATTTCATTTTCTTCGTATTATCTTAACTTGCCGCTGGATTTTTTTGTCTTAATTCGGCTTTAAAATTTATATAGAGTTCTTTTTTTATTTTGCAATGTTTGTGATTCTTTTTTATGTTGTCATATAAGTATAATACTTTAACGTGACCTTTACAACATTAATACATACTAAAAATAAATGAAAAAAAATTAGATGTAATTATAAGTTTAACAGTAGAAAAATTGAAAGTAAAGATTGTTTACGCGACTTAGGTGTTTTAATTGTCTCTAACCTAAAATTTTTCCAGCACTGCTCATCTATTGCAGCTAAAGCACAAAACAGAATTGTCATTTTTTTGTGCTTTTTGTACCACTGACATGTCTGCGTTGCTCTTAAGCTACACTTCTTTTATTCGACCCTATTTTCTTCTTCAACCTCTTTTATTTGATCTCTTATTCTAAATCTTATTTATGGATTCCTTTTTTTAAATGAAACTTGAATTCAGCAAGATTCTTCAAAAAGTTCAGCAAACTTTCACTAAAGCTAAAGTCTTACAGGCTGAAATTAAGGGCGTAACCGCTTTCCGCTAAGAAAAAATAAACAATAAACCCGCGAGCGAGAAAAATTAAAAAAAACAGTTTTCAGCGGTTATGTAACCAATTATTATTTAATTGCGTCATGTGTTTCTCAAAAAACGAGTGATTACTTTACCACTCATCTATTTTCACCCTGATAGAATTTATCTTTAGACGATTGTATAAAAGATGTGGTTTTCTTAAAAAATATTTTTTTGCTTAAACCCCAGTTTTAGTGTTTGTAATGCATATATTATCAACTTTTTAATTTAACAAATTTTTGTGTTTTTATAACATATTTTAAGTTGTATTGCATGTATGATATTCAACTGTAACCTTTGCAACAAAATAGGAACAGGGTATTGAGAGCAATAAATAGGTAACTTAGAACTACCGGAAATTTTTCGAAGTTTGGAGCCGCGAACAATGGGAACCTGGAGCCCTTAAGAAAAAATTAGTTTATGCTTAGATTTAGACTTTGCTATGGTTTAGGTTTTGATGATTTTTCATTTTGGCTAAAGCTACCAAATTTTGACTCCAAGTTCCCTGATTACAGCTCCAAGTTTCCTAATTTCAGTTCCAAGTTCCAGTTCTACGTTGTTTGAGTTCTCCATCGACCCTAAATCACATAATAATTTTTTTTTTTTAACCCATTTACCGTTATCACAAATGTATGTAAAGTCCGTTTGCAACAATTACCTCCTGTTATTATTACAAAAAAGCGCATTACACAATAGCAATCGTTGATTGTAACTCCACTGAGAAGTAATTAAAATTGTGTGTAATCAGCGCAAAATATTAATATCAAAATTAATCTTGTGGGAACGCTGGAATTAAAGAGAGTGACATGTATGTACAGTCATTTGATTATTTTAAAAACGAATTTGATTTGATTGATAGTGTTTTGATAGTGTAAGATTGATTTTCTTTGCCGTCCTAAACGATAAACGTTTAAAGTTTTGTTATGTGGTGGCTAAGTTGAAGTCGACAAATCACAAAGGGGAAAATCGATATAAAAACCAGAGTTCAACTCTGTTTCGTCGGAACTAAACAAAATAAATAATAAAATCGAACAAAAAGAATTTGGCAGAAAAACTGAAGCGCGCAAAACGTGTCCGTCTGTTGCCTCATCTTATTTAGACGTTTCCACTTATTCCCATTCAAATTCGAGCACAGTTTGGGCGAAAAAAATGTCCCCGATACTTCCAAACCATACCACTTCAGCATTTTGCAATGGGTGATTTTTTTGCATGAGTTTATGCTTTGGTAATATTGAAAAGTGTGCAAAAATTGTTTTGATTCTTTTATCAATAAATTTCTACTGTTATATAGCTTTTAGATTTATAACCAAAAATTTTGGGCCAAACCATATGATACCAAACTTTTTTTGTAGTAACACTTTGTATAGGCTTTTAAATACAAAAAACAGGTAAGTGTGCATTTTGTTCACGAGTTAAAAATTGTCACACCATTTGACATATTTACGTAAGGAAACATCAACTTGCAAATTTTAGTTTCGGTTTGATTTCCAATTTTCGTCAGATATATATATTTTTTAAATTAATCCGTTTTCCGCCTAAACAATTACATCCGTCACCTATCAGCTGCCACTCCGGTGTGAACCGGCCCAAAGAGTACTTGATTATTTGCCGCTAAAGTTCAATTACGATACTTTTACTGCTAAAAAAGTTTTTATAAATATTCGGCAGTATTCTGCTCTCTAAGCTCGTAGAGCAAACAAAATAACTTCCTTGTTCGCACTTATTGAAGTCACAGCTAAGGCGCGGATTTTGGAATAAAGCAAAACAAGAAAAGACCTTTTGCGCTGGCCGATTCTGGAAATATACCTGGACTTGAAGTTAAAGTTTCCTGGAAGATTTGTTAACTATCTCTTAAAACAAAAACCAAAACCAGCAGGGCTAGACATTTGAAACACGAAATAACCTAACTAAAAACACATCACTAAACTTCTTCCAGCAAACAGCAAAACATTGTTTTTACAAGCAGTCAAATAAACCACGATTTTGGGACCAGGACCATGAGGTTCTAGAGTACTTTTATAAATTGAGTAATTCTATATTCTTTCTATGAGCATCTAAAAAATCTAGAGCACTTCTATAAATTGTATGATTTCAGGTAAATTTTTGCGTTTCATTAGAAAATAAATTTACAACTGAAATTTTAACTTTTTATAGGCGGACGTGTTTCGGTTATTTTTTGCGGGAGAAAAAAGGGGGCAATGAATTTACGATTTACGTATCGAAACAAGGATATTTCGCGTTATTATGAGATAATCGGTGTCCATAAACGTTAGAAAATGAACTGATGCTAAAATTTTTGTTTTACATGTTTTGTTACGTCATTACGTTAAACGTGGTGCTGTTTCTGGTACTTGAAAAAACAGAACGACCATACCAGTCACCTACCATCACCAAAAAAATTTTTATTTTAGTAGTATAGCGAAATAAAAATTACAACTTAGCAATAGCAAATCAACGTCTCAAAAGCAAAGCGCTGGACTGAAATTTCATGGTATATTTTGCCACTACAAAGGGCTTTCTTAATTGGCTGCTGTTTTTGCATAACGAGTCAAAACTCCTCAAAATTTATCGAGATTTTAACTTATTATAGCTTTGCTGCGGCTTTCAATGACTGTTTCAAAACGACACACAGGCGCTAATCTTGTTTTTTAAGTGTGAATCATTCTGTTTTTTGGTTCTATTTTTCAAAAAAGATAGATCCACTCACGATTTGAATTTTTTTCTAGGCGGCCTCCGACTCGTTCTGCTGTCTTTGCCCCGTTTTTAATTCCGCCTTTGCGCGCAATTTCGGAGGTGTGAAGAAAGTGGGCGGGATCGAACGCGAGAATCTCGTGGTCTCACCGGCCCGGCCGTTTTCTCTTCCGACTGGTGGAAAAATACAGGAAAAACGTGTTAATTCACCGGCCGGCGGCTGTAAAAGGCATGTCCAATTACAGTTTACTGCGCCGTCGTAGCGCACCAGCCGGCTCGCTCCAACACGCAGCGGCGGATTTCCTTCAGCGCGTTTTTCAGTGCGCTTCCCTGATGGCTGCCAGATACCTACTCGCGCTCGGTGTGGGCCTGGTACTGTTCCAGTGCGCTTTCGCTCAGGGGGCCGTCTACTATCCCGAGTCCTGTCCCGATAAGGTCAGTCGATTTTTGCTTATTTTTCATTTACCCACCAAACACGCTTTTTTTCGGACAAAATTACACGTCGGTTTGCGTTTTAATTACCCCGTCCATGCCGTAATTTACCACTCCGAGGCGTGGTTGCGTGCACTTTCCCTTTCACCCCCGTGACGGAACGGTGCGGTTCGCGAGTCGCGACCGGTTTTTTTTTTCGTTTTGTGTCCACTTTCTCTCCTAGATTTCGGCTAATTAAATATTGGAAAATTTGGGAAAACGGAAGCGGTTTCGGAAATTCGCTGGCACTTTTAGACGATGTCCGAATGTTTGTTGTTTGTGGAAACGGTTTGCGCCGTGCGAAAAGACCTGCGCGACGGTTTCGGAAAATGGCGATTAAATCTATTTTTTACAACGTCGTCGTTATAAGTTTGATATTGATTATGTCCGGAGGTGTTCCTACCAAAGGAGGCGTAACTTATCCCCGATCTTGCCCTGACAAGGTCAGCTTTTATTTTAAAAATAGCAAGTTTTTTTAATTTAAAATTATTTTGAAAATGTCAAAGCGCCACAATTTTTGAAAGTTGATTTTAAAAAAAGTTTATTGTAATTATATGTGTATCAGTTTGTGTAATAACTTTTTCGATTTGTATTTTATTTTAAATTACTTGTGAATATTTTGTTGTATTGTAAGTATGTTACTATATGTATAACCTTCGCAACAATAAATTATTCTATTCTATTCTAAAAGGCTAGTTGTTTTTTATTATTTTTTACATTGTTATTTTTATATTATTTTTATATTTTATTGTTTTTAGATCTTTGTGTTTTAAAATTAGTTTCATTGGTTTATTATTATCAAATCAATTGCTCCTTACAGTAATGAGAATTTAGGGTCTTTGGAGATTAAAGAAACTGTAGCCGAGCAAAGGCCAATTACGACACCCCAATCGAGGCTATTGCGTGTATCCTAAGAAAGTCTAAGCAAAAACCTTAAAAACAAACTAAAAACAAACTAAAATAAAAATTTTTAACTTTAAACAGCTCGAAAATTGCTCGGTTTTAATTTCCGTAGGCTCTATTAACCTCGGACCGTAATGAGTAAATAAAAAAATAGTGCATAATGGCCACAACAACAAAATATACATGAAACTAATTTTTTAAAACAAATAATGTTTGTTATTCTTATTTTTAACTTTTCAAATTTCATTTTAACAACATAATTTTTTAAGTTAAAAAGTTGCCAAAAATTTTATTTTTTTATTTTTCGGAATAATTCAGCAAATATACCTGTAGACTTCGTTCCAGGAGCTAGTTTTTAAAAAATTAAATATAAAAGTTGGGACTTGGGGCTAATCTATGGTTCAAGCTCAGCTCCAAACCAAAAATTTTCTTTTCTTTTTTTTTTGAAAAATAGGGTTTTGAATCAAAGTCTACAGTAATATTTTCTGAAAACTAAAAAAATGAAAAAATAACGCTACAAAAATTCTATATTCGGAATATTTCAAAATAATGATTCAAAGTTTTTTAGAACTTGAGGCTCTGGAATGTCAGCGGTTTTAAAATCTTAGGGGCACCGTTTTTTTTCTTGAAAAATTGAAATATTGACATAATATTATATTTCTAAGTACGATTTTTAATTTTTTAACAAAAAGATTTTTTAAAGTTTATTAAAAAACTCTAAAATTTTAGCTAAAATATTTTAAAATAATAAATAAGGTATAAATTAGTCAGTAAGCATAGGTTAAGGCGTCAGATATTGATGAGCATAATATTGAGGATAGTCACATTACTAATTTCGAACTTGTTAAATTAAAAAAAAAAGATTTCAAAATTGAAACTTAGTTTCTTATTACTCAAGTCATTTACCTACATAATTAAACAATTGCAAATGTTTTAATATTGTTTATTTTAGTATTAAAAAAACACGTGAAAATTTTAGGGACCCTTAAATAACAGTTTACTATTTGTGATTTACGGCTATATTTTTGCGTCGCGGGAATAAATGTTGGGGGAGCTAAAAAGGGAGATAGATCTTTACATTCATTGAAAATCAATGTTTTTCCTAAGCGCTCAAGTTCTGAGAGTTTTTCTATAGTATCATATTGCTGTAACAATATGTAACACTTGCTGGACAACTTCCGTTTAAATGCAAGATTTTAACCATCGTAAAAAAATCAAAAAATAAAATACAAACATTAAAAAAAATTTATCCAAATTAAATTTAATCTGTAAACTAATTTTCATAACATTTTACAGAAAATATTACAAATAATAGCAAAAAGTGCTAAAAATGAAAAAAATACCAATTTAACTTTTAAAATGTTTAATATTTATTTTCGAACAAATTTATAAACAACGTTTGTAGTTACAATTTTAGTCACAACAAGAAAAAATGATTATTTGGTTAGTAAACCATTTCCCGTAATCGGCTTTTCCCCGGTAAAACCTTCGTACTTCCAGGTGAAACCTTCGTCACAAGGTGGTGGTATGTTCATCTGACGACTGTTGTGTATAAATTCCTCCGTTTTTAACTTTACGTATTATCTAGGTCATACATAGGTGATACGAAATACTCCATACGTGGATAAAATTATTATAATTTCTACCGTACTGGATTTAACGATTTCAATGTGCTCGTTCACTGTGTTCAACAAACTAATTGCTGGTACGGCGGCCACAATTCAAATTTTATCCACGCATAGAGTATTAAGTATCACCTAGGTATGACCTAGGTGATACGTAGAGTTCCACTTTTAAGTTTACACACCTCAATGGTCAGACAAACATACCACAACCATAGGACGAAGGTTTTACTGTGGTAACCGGGAAAAGACGATCACGAGAACAAATTAAAAAATAACACGCATAAACAAAAGACTTCCATATTTACAAACTTTATTTTCTTTAAAATATTAACATATTTATTTATATTCGGCGTAATCAGATTAAATAAAAACCTTTAAAATTTGGCTTTCTGTATCCTTCTTTTCTGTTCGTTTTAGAAACCACTCATAAACTTCACAAATTTTAATTGGTTCTCTTATGTTCCCCATAAAATTTTACGAGATCAGCCAAATGTAACTACACTATAGCCTTTTGCTAAATAATTATTAAAATGTCATTTAGCGGTCTTCATTTCCTTTATACCCGCTTTATTACCTAAATTTAAACAATGAAAAAACAAAGTTAAATGCTCGTTTCGTTACTTTTTTTTAAAATTTGTCATTGCAATTTAGTTTTAATAACTACTTTAGACAGTTTTGTAGTTTTTTAAATAACGTAGAGTGCACTTTGCCTAAATAATCATGATTAGTTTCTGATAAAAAAATTAAAAAAAACGTACAGTAAATTGAATGCGAAGTAAAATTAGCGTTACATTTAATTTTAATTCTTGTAATTGTGTTTTTGTTTTAATTAAAAATTTAAAAAAAACATCAAAATTTAAAATTTTCTCATTTTTTAACATTTTTACACCAACATTCAAGCTATTAGCAAAAGAAGTTTTGCTGCTTTTAAGACAGTAGACTAGACAAGTAAGTATTAATAATGAACGACGATATACGATGTAAACGCAAAATAGCTTTTAGAAACCTGCCTATAGCCACTGCAACTTCATGTGGTTTAAAAAATTCAAAATGTGCTTCATTTTTCAATAAGTAGGACCTCTAATTAGTTAGTAAACCGTTTCTCTCTTGCAAATTATTAAATTTAAGTATGCCAAAAGATAATTTAAGTGCTAAATAACTCACTAATATAAAAGAAAACTAATTAATATATCTTTTAGGTGTTTTGCCACCGACTCTTTCGTCGATGTCATGATGAGAGAAATCCGAAAATCGCCAAGGCGGTTCAGAAGGAGTGTCGCTGCACTTGCGATCACAACTACCGACTGCGGAAATGCTGCCAGGACATGCAGATGCCGCGCAAATGCATGGGACTCTGCAATTACGAGCCACCGTTTCAAGTGGTGAGTTAATGAACGACGGTTTATTCTATGTACACAAAGGTCTCGAGCAGATTTAAAAATGATTTGTATATGACGTTGGTTAACAAAAAAACCACGATCGTAACACACGAAAATAACATAAAAATAAAATATTTAAAAAAAGATAGCTGGTTGAGCATATTTTGTTTCTTCCTCATTTTTTCTAGTCTTATACAAATTATTTTCAATTCTTCTCGAGACCTTTGTGTACATCGAATTAAACGTCGTGATTCTCCATAGTATATTTCCCGGAGCTCCGAGCACCGACGCTCTTTTTTGCTTTAAATGGTTGAAGCTGCAAAGCATAATAATGTAGAGTGGCAACATTACAAATAAGTATATGTTCTTCTTGTCCTTATTTCTCAAAGCACCTATAAAAATACCATATTGTGACTCCTTGTAAATATCAGGTTATTATGTACATAGCTTGATTAAGGTTAATAATAACACATAAGGTTATTATATAGTTTAAAACAATCAAAAACTTAACAACTATAATTAACGTTTAGCTTTTAGTAGATCGCTCCACGTATTGATCACTCAATTACATAATTATTGTGTTATAAAATTGACAGTATTTTTTTACAATTTGTATAAATTTAATTTTCTGAGTACTTTAACTTTAAGCCTTATAAGATTTAACAAGTTTCTACCATCAAGCTTCAAAAACGTATCATAATTATTATCTATGATAAGTTTATTTCAAAGAATTTAATTACACGGTGTGGCACCGAGTCAAACTTTTTATCGTTGACGTTGATTATTTTTTTGTGAAAACCCTACCCCTGCCCCCAATACAACAACCCACAAAAATTTTTTCATCAAAATATCTGCAGTGGTTCAGGAGATGTAACCCACCAGAAATAGTGTTTTTCGACAATTCTGTACTTGAAAGATTTTTCCGCTAAAAAAAACGAAGTGTAGCAAAAATGTTGGGCAAACTTTATTAAATCACTGTCGTTGTTTGGTGTTGTTAATGAAAAAATCGCGGGAATTTCGTACGGTAAACGCAATATATGCACCAATACTGCCCTAATCTTAACGATCAAGGTATAAAATTAAAGTAAAAAGTAGCCGCTTTCTTTTTGTGTATTTTTTGTAATTTAAGTTTTAATACCCATTGCGCAATCAATGAAGTAAAAAATTGTCAAAAAACGCCATTTTGGAAGGGTAAAATCTCCCGAACCACTAGAGATATTTTGATGAAAAAATTTTTGTGGGCTATTTGGGGCAGGGGTAAGGTTTTCACAAAAAATAATCAAAATCTAAAACAAGAAGTTTGTACTTGAAAGATTTCTCAATGAGTATAAATTTTAAGTTATAAAAGTTTTACTGAAAGAAAGCATAGACTTTCTACTTTAATTTGACACCTTTATTGTTAAGATGTCGAGATATTACGTTTCCCGTACAAAAAAACCTTCGAATCTTTTTTTTGTTAAGAACACCGAACGACGGCAGTGATTGGATTAAGTTTGCCCAACATTTTTGCAACAAGTTCGTAACATGCCCAACAAGTTCGTATTTTTAGCGAAAAAATCGCGGGTTTTTTTGTAAGGGAAACGCAATCTCGAGAAATACTGCTCCAATTCTAACAATCAGGGTATAAAATCAAAATAGAAAGTAGTCGCTTTTTTTAGGTGCAATTTTTGTAACTTAAAATTTTATACTCTTCCAGAAATTTTCAAGTGCAAAATTTTAAAAAATCGAGATTTTTGGGGAGTCATATCTCCTGAAACATCCAAGATATTTTGATGAAAAAAATTTTGTGGGCTATTGGGAGCAGGGATAAAGTTTTTACAAAAAATCATCAAAATCGAAAAGAAAAGTTTGACTCTGTACTGCACTTTTAAAACTAGGTTTTGTTCCTACTTTTTCCAACGTGTCTAAAGAAGTGTAACAACCTGATTGTTTCGCGTTTAAATTTTTAGCTACTTTTTAAATATTGTAGCTGGCGAAAATTGGCTTTAAATGCGTGAGTCATATCAACATCTGGACCTACTGCGCCGCGCAGCAAAAAGACCACCGCCGCTGCTGCAAGAACTCCGGCGTGCCGCTGGACAGTCCGTGCTACGAGGTGTGCTACAGGGGGGAGGTTCCCGCCACCTGCTCCTCCAAGAAGATATTCGACTTCCACGAGTGCGCCACCAACTATTTTTACTCTATCAGTCAATGCTTTATGGTACGTACGCGTTTGTTAGTTGCCTAAATATTCTGTCAAAACACCCTTATAAAATATAGAAAAATATTCAACTACTTTCTCAGGCTTCGATGTGTCTTATTAAGGCACAACCATAACTGTGGCGAGCCCCCATTTGGCTTGCCTTGTGCTCTAATTAGGAATCTGTGACAATTTTTACAAAGTTCAATAATTTGCATGCATACTCGTGGGCAACTGTCTCCACTTTTATGCTTTTATATAAAAGCGCTTAGCATACAAATTATTGCGTTTTTTTAATTAATGGAGCAAAAAATATTTTGAATTAGAAACGGTTTAAAAACACAGACTTAAATTTTATGACTCTTTTTGGCGACTGCGGAATATGATGTTTACAAAATGAATTTAAAAGAAAAAGGAATTTAATATTTATTGCGACTCAATTTTTCGAAATAAAATTTTAATATACTGAGTTATCTAAACAGTGGTTAAATAGTTTTATCTGGAGAAATAAGATTTTTATGCGGGAAGTAACAAACGCGTTAAGAAAAATATTCCCAGCCTACCGGTTTGGGAGAACGGATACTCCGTGCCTTCTTCTGCTACCAAATGCAAACCAACCGATCGAGAAATCGAGGAATTCTTCAGTAGGGCCGTGGCCGGATAATCAGTGTATTATGCAAATTGCCACAGAAGTAGATGCCCTATTGTATATGCAAATTAACACCTATTTCTATTTGCATAAGACGGGCGGGCACATGTGAATTTTTGTGCGTTTGTGACACCGTATTCTGTGCATGTGTTAATTTACTTCGAGTTAAAAACGACACATGCCAACTTTTATCATTTATGCGCTTTGTGGTTTTTAAACTTTTACAAAATACGCATAATTATGCAAATTTTGGTATGGAACCAAATCCCAACGTTGGCTTTCACAATTTTTGTATGTTTATATGATTTTTTGTCAAAAGTATAATAAATCTAACAACTAATATTTTGTCTAAACTTAATTCTTTTGTCTATATATGTGTTATAAAGCGTTAAAAGGCTAAATTAATACAACACAAACAAATTTAAATGCGAACAAAATGAAAGTATTTTGTCCAAGCCTTTTCCAAAAACCAATAAAGCAAACTTAAAATTTCCCGAAAAGAAACCACCAATGTACTATTACGATTTACTTTTATTTAAATGTTTAGTTTTGATATTTTTTATATATTTTCTTTTTTTATTATTGTAATTTTGTTTTAAATTGCAGTGTGCGCTTATTATATAAGCTTTTTTGTAAAAAATTTTTTTATTAAATAAAAATTTTACAATTGTTTCATCGCCAAATTTAAGCGGGTAATCTAAAGCTAAAGCTAAAGTATATCAAGCCAAATTTAAGCGGGTAATCGCTTCATCAAGAAGAACACTAACATAAAAGCGCAAGCTCGAAAAATAAAAAAAAAGTTGTCAGAGGTATTGTAAACAATTAATGAGTTGCATGAAGTGTTTCCCTACGCATGATATTTTGTCAGAGAACAAGTGTTTGTTTGATCATATCCTTAATTTTATCCTGGTAAAATTCATCCTTAGTTAGGCAAAAATGCTTCTGTTAATTCCTCCGCACCTATTTTTTGTTTAATTTTAGAGCATTTTTAAACCTGTTAATATTGGGTTTAAAAATAGGTTCCCTGATTTGAACGTACCCTAGTGTTTAAACCTGCAGTGGGCTCATCACAAACTACCCTGAACCATACCTGGGCACAGGGGGGTTAACCCCTCCCCCCAAATTCTGAATTGGGGGGGTTTAATCCCCCACCACCACTCAGAAGTGGGGGGGGGAAGAAAGGTTAACGCCCCCCCCCCCAAATTTTGGAAAAATGAAGAAAAATATGTCTTTAAAATAACTTCTAACTGCCTAAATATTAAGTTTTGGGGTCAAAATAAATATTTTAAGCAATAAAAAACTCAAAAATTCAATAAAAAGGATTGGCTTTTTGACCTAAAATTAGCGTTTTTTACCTATTATGCCTTCAGAATCGAAAAACGATATGGGTAAAATGTACTTCAGAAAAAAACGATATGGGTAAAATGCGTTTCCCGGATTTTAATCCCCCTCCCCAATTCCAGGTATATCCCCACTCCGGACCAACTTGCCCATATACGTCCTGAACCACCTAAGGGTGATTTACCTCAAATCTTTTTGAGACTGTTTTCGCATCCAGAGGCAAAGAAACTGTTTTAAACCTTGTCGCTGACAAAGGACGACGGCAAATGGCCACAGTTTAAAAAAAATTGGCGTTTTAGAGAAAATGTTATTTACAGTTAAAAATGTCATCTCTGCAGATAATAAAAACTTCCAAACAAACTTTCCCAAGACTCCCAACGGTTTTTCGGTTTTCTTTTTTAAACGATTGTCAAAAGTTATCTCTCATCCAGTAGCAACCTTGTATTAAAAATTTTTTAATAATGGTGAGATCAATGAAATTGACTGAAAAACTGCTATAATCATCCCAAATTTAAAAAAAACCCCTAAAATTAACAAAAAAAAAACTATCGGCCCATATTTTTAACTTTTTTTGCTTGCAAATTAAGGGAGCAACTGGTTAAGAATTAACTTTCAGCGTTTTTCAATAAATTTTTGTCTAGGTGCCAACATGGCTTCAAGGCTAGCAGTTCAACTAATAACCAACTGCTGAAAACTATGAATGACTGGACACTATATTTAAAAATAAAAAAAAAATTTTGACGTTATTTATCTGGATTTTGCAAAAGCTTTTGACACCGTTTCTCATCAAAAGCTGTTGTATAAATTAAAATCTTATGGGGTTACTGGAAGGTTTTTAAAATATATAGAATCGTTTCGATTGGAAAACTCTGAAAGTTGACATTAACGAGATGAAATCATCTATCTTTCCCGTTAACAATTCAGTTCAACGGGGCTCCATTGGGTGACGAGGCGTTAGAACCTATAGCACGTTCAAAAGGGGCGTCTGGAGAAAGAAGTTGCGTTAGATCCTAAAGACTCTTGCGCGATGCAGAATGTCGCGCTGGCGTTTATTTATTACGCAAACTTTCACTTACAGTTTTTGAAAAATAAATAGAGACAATTTTTTATTTCTAATAAGTTTATTACGCATTAATTTATTTTTAAAAAAACTTATCTAAATTAACTTAAATTTGATAAAAAAACACTTTAATTAATATTTAACAAGTTTTTAGTTCTAATAAGTCTATTACGCGGTAATTTATTTTTGAAAAAACTTATCCAAATAAACTTAAATTAGATTTAAAAAACAGTTTAATTACTGTTTATTTTACTTTTTTGTTTAAATTTCTTCCTTGAGTTATCAAAAAACTTAACATAATTTTGACACATTACAAAATGTTAAAATTAAATTTTAAATTTAATGATTTATTTAAGAAAAATTCTGTGATAAATACAAACAATTACAATATTAAACGTAGAATAATTATTAAAATACTATTTAAAAATATGTTTGGGGTCCGGCACAAAAGAGTCTCGGCACAAAAGAGTCCTGAAAAAAAGCGCAGCTGGCACAAAAGAGTCCCGGAACAAAAGAGTCCTGAAAAAAAGCGCAGCTGGCACAAAAGAGTCCTGGCACAAAAGAATCCCGGAACAAAAGAGTCCTGGAGAAAATACGTTTATGCGCCCAAGCGCAGGGAGCACTGGGGTCGGCACAAAAGAGTCCTGGCATAAAATCTATTTTTCACAGGTGACACGCAAATACGTGCATTTAAAATAGAAACAACAACAAGTAAAAAATATAAAAAAAATAAGAAATTTATGATACTGGCGAAAGTTGTATCTTGGTTCCTAACCATCACTTTAACTTTATGACTATTTCCTGAGTATATCTGCCTCTTTAAATAAAACTACATACCTTCTACCTGCTTTTGGAAAACTTAAAGCTGCTCACAAAGAAGTTTTATCTGACTTGAAAGTGGTTTTTTCTGCTCCTACAAACATTTGAGGTTGTTTTTTGAGGTAGCTTTACTTGCCTCCTCCTAGGTGTTTCTAAGCATGCCTCCGTTGCAGTTTTATAACTTTTAAAAGTTACTTTTCTCCAGCCCGTCGATGAAAGGATTGAACACCGTAACTATTGGAATAAACATTTGTTTTCCAAAAACAAATAGCAACTTAAAAAAAAGAATTTTTAGCAAAAAATTTTTTTTAAAATTTACTGTTCGTTAGAACTCTGACACAAAGAGTCACAATCAGTATAAAATCAACGTGACTCTGACTCATTTTGTTTAGATTATTTGTGTGTTAAGATATAAAAAGAGTCACAGTTACGATCATAGATGTTTTTGGTCGGGTCCGCTAGGGGGGGTCCACCCCCGGATGGAAGGCCAAAATTTTTTAGGGGGGACCAGGGCGTACGGACCCCCCCTGACTGTCTATGGGGCTCGACCCCGGGTGCGAGATTTTACATTTAGGGGGGTCAGGGGGTCCGATTTTTTAACAAAGTTTTTTTAAAATCAATAATTTAAGTGTTTTCAGGTCTAATATTGAATTTTATATACTGAAACAGCCTATTTAGACCTAAAAAGTGTATTTAAACACTGTTTTTAACTAAAAAACCATGTTTTTTAGAGTAAATAAAAAATTATACATTCAAATTGGTCAAGAGAGGGGAGGGGGGTCAACCTTGCTGAGGGGGTCAGGCCGGACCGCTCTCGAGCTTTGGGGGGAGGGGGCGGTCCCCCTGGATTTTTTCTAGAGGGAGTCCAAAATTTTGGCTCTAGGGGGGTGGACCCTCTTTCCCCCATTCAAAACCTCTATGGTACGAGTATTTTGCGACGTTTTTGACTGACTCATTGTGTCAGAGTAACGACGTGTTGAAATACGTCATAAACTGGAAGACAACTAAAGTGTGAACATTGGTATGTCAGCTGTGAAATTGTGAATTTATGCCAGGACTCTTTTGTGCTGACCTCAGCGCTCACAGAGCTTGGGCGCATGAACGCATTTTCTCCACTCTCTTTTGTGCCGGGACTTTTTTGTGCCAGGACTCTTTTGTGCCAGCTGCGATTTTTTTTCAGGACTCTTTTGTGCCGGGACTCTTTTGAAGGTGAGCCATATGTTTGTATAAATATCATAATATTTCCATTTTATCATAAATACAGGTACTGTAATAATATTCATATGCATATCTATTAATATAACAGATCAATAAATTTACCACAAAAACTATCATTGCAATAGGACTTACAATTAGGTCCTATAGGATAATCCGTTAATCCGCAGGTTTTGCTTTTGTATTTTACCTGGAAATTTGTCCCTGGACTTAAACACAGTGCGCCAGACAGATTATGACCATATAATTGGCGCCACAGTAATATTATCCGCGTTGTATTCAAGAACATAAGATTTTCTTAGTTAATAAATATTTGGTTCACAATGCTCTGAAATGAAAACACTATCACAAAACAGCAATAAAATAGACACTTTTAAACTGTAAATTTGTCAGAATAA
Organism: Microlaimidae sp. YZB2_3; assembly: GCA_030248175.1. NCBI lineage: Eukaryota > Metazoa > Nematoda > Chromadorea > Desmodorida > Microlaimidae > Microlaimidae sp. YZB2_3. The sequence goes on along the minus strand of JASAMX010002531.1, from coordinate 17,020 downwards.
TCAACATTAGTAAAATAATCTAGTATAGCACTTATTTTAAATTAACGGAAAATTATTTTCATATTATTTAATATCTAAAATAAGACATCTTTTCAAATCATCAGAACTTACAAATTATTACCTTTTTTAAGTGTCAGGCTTTAAGTTTTTTTAAGTTTGTAATATTGACCTTTTTTGTTTAATCTTGTTTTGATTTTCTGGTTCTATGTATTAAAACGACATTTTATACCGTTTTAGTATTAATTCTTGCGTATGCCATCGCTTTTATCATTAATTTGTTTGTATATTAAAATAAAATGTTTTAAGTTTATTTAAGTCAGTGTATAACTTGTTACAATTTCGTATATAAAATGTTTTAAATAAATAGTATATAACAAAGTACGTCACATTTTTGGTTTAACTAAAAGTTAGTGTTTTTTAAAATAATTAAAATTAGTGTTTTTAAACAAATTAAAAATGTATAATAATTCGTAAATGTATTCATATTTATCTCTGTTTTTTTTTCAAAACTGTAAACGAAAGTTAGCGTAAAAAAAACGCAAGCGCGACATTCAGCATCGCGCGAGTCTTTAATCTAACGCAACCAAATCCGCCATTTTTGGTTTATTTCTGTTCCTGATTTACATTAACGATATCGTCAACCGTGTTAAACATTCCGAAATTAGGCATTTTGCCGACGACGCCAAGGTTTATACTGGTTTCTCTGTTGATAAGCAAACAGGGAAAATACCAATTTACAGAAGGATCTGAATAGAATTCAAAACTGTTCGAAAGATTGACAGCTTCAACTTGCGGAAAATAATTGTAAAGTATTGCATATTGGTTTTGCGAAACAAAAATTCAATTTTGACTATACTATTTCTAACAAAAAACCTTTACAAAAACAAATTTAGTTAAAGATCTTGGTGTGCATATTTTTGACACTTTGAAATTTTAAAGCATTGTTAATTAATTGTTAAAAAAACTTTTAGAGTTTATTCGCATATATTTACATCTTTTACCACCAACTTAGTAAAAAATATGTAGGCGCTTATGTTACATACGTTCGTCGAGTGTTAGAATATGGTAGTGTTGTTTGGAATTCTCACATTAAAAAAATATACAGTTAGTAGAAAGTGTACAGCGACATTTTACCAGAAGGAAGTTAAAATGTGTAAATCAACGTACATGAAATATGAAGGCAGATTAATTTTTTTTAAATTTCAAAAGCTAACTGACCGACGTTATTATGTCGCGTTATTATGTATTATTACATTATGACGTTATTATGTAATTATGTCCCGGGCGCATTATTAGACACATGCCGGCGTCCCTTTGTGCACACAGCGTTACTATAGGATTACTTAATTTTAGAACAATAGAGTTTGACCAGTGTAAAAGCCTAGTTTACATTGGACTGAAAAGTTACAAATGCCAACGCGTTAACACCCCAGCAACAAGTGAAACATGCGGTGAATAAGAGGACACTCCAATGTAAACTAGAAGCTGCAGTCAACCTTTTTGTCTTTGATTTTGATAATTTTTTTGTAAAGCACTTTTTCTTTCTCTCATCCCAGCAACACACAAAATTTTTCCATAAAAATATCTCCAGAAGTTCGGGGGATATCACCTTCCCAAAAATGGCGTTTTTCGACAATTCGGTATGTGAAAGATTTATCAGTGGGTATAACAATTTAAGTTACAAATAGTGCACTTAAAAAAAACGTTTACTTTTTCTTTAATTGGATACCTTGATCATTAAGATCGGTGTAGCATTTGTCAGGATATTGCGTTTCTCGTCCAAAAACCTTCGATTTTTTAGCTTAAAAAACACAATGGAAGAGGTTTAGAAAGATTAAAGGACTGAAGAGACAAAATTAAATTATATGAGTGCTTTAAAATTATACATAACTTACACAATTTGCAAGCCAATTATTTTTTTAAGTTTAACCTCCAGCCCACCCGTGGTCATCCATTTAAATTGGCTATCGAAGACAGCCGAATTAATGCAAGGAATTTTTCTTTTGCAAATATGGTGGTTACACCTTGGAACAATCTACACCCATCTCAAGTAACTGTCGATTCTTTGGATGCATCCAAGAAAAGTTTTAAAACTGACTTAAATAAGCGCTCCTTATGAGCCTTTAAAGTCATTTCAGATAGCTATGTTTGTTGATATTTTGTTAAAATTGTATTTTATATTGGCGACAATTAAGTCGCAGATTTGATGTGGTTGATGAAAGAAAAGGAAAGAAAAGAAAAAAAATGAAATGATGTAACAGTAGAATTAAACTATGCATAGACTATGCTTATGCTTATAATATTAATTCTGTTATCTGATCATTATTTATAAGCGAAACTTAAGCCTAAGCCTGAACCTAAGCCTAAGCAAATAACTGAGCCAAAGCAAAATCTAAGCCCAAGCAAAAGCCTAAACCTAAGCGAAACCTAAACCTAAGCCTAAACAGCAAAACCTGAGCCTAAACAAAACCTAAAAATGGATTAATACTAGATGGCAATTACTAATTATGAGCGCGCGAAACGCGCGCTCCGCGCGCGCGAATTTTTTATAAATCGCACCACACCACATGCATTCCTAAGCCTAACAAAGCTTTAAAAAAAACCTAAACTTTAACAAATAGCTGCGCGAAAAAAGTTTAGGTTGTTTTTAAGGCTTTGCTTAGGCTTAGGAATGCATGTGGTGTGGTGCAATTTCGCGCGCGAAAAAATCGCGCGCGCGGAGCGCGCCTTATAATTAGTAACTGCCTACTGGATAGGTACATTTTACGATCGTGCCGACGGTTCTGCCGACGGTTCAAAAAAATGCCGACGGTTTGATAGTAAAATTGCTATAAAAACATTAATACCTAAAACAAACTGTCGGCACCAAGAATGTAGATAAAATATATCATTCTACGCAAAATCAAACTTAAATTTTGGATCATTATTTGCAAAATAGCATAAAATCTTATATTGAAAACCGTCGGAGAGTTGCCGACGTTTATAGGATGTTGAATAAATTTAAAAAGTTTCTTAGAGAATCTTGATTTTAATATTAACTCTTAATTTCGGTTTTCAAGAACATAAAAACGTTAATTACGCTTTAGATTATTGTGAAAAACACGAATAAATTAAAATTTAAAGTATCAAATTACGTTCGTTTTTTAGAATTTGCATATGTTATTTATTTTAATTTGCATATGCTCCGCCCCTCAAAATGTACGATTTGAAGTTTATTTAAACTTGAAATACATTTTAGTTACTCTATTTTTATTTTAAGGACTATTTTTGTTGTTTTAAATTAATTATGAAAAAATGTTAGTAAAAAAAATTTTAACTTTTTTGTTATTCTTTGATAAATTAAAACAAAATATTAAGTTTATAAAAAAAAATTGTTGACTGCATAATCTATAATGTCACTTATTTTTAATTATTCCCAACATTAGTACGTAGGGCGGAGCGCCGTATTTTCAGGGGTTGCTCCAAAGATCCTAAAAAGCCGAGGTTCCTTTTAAAGTTTTGGGGAACATTACTACTGTGTGTTACGGGTGTGCATTGCCGGGAAATTTCATTTTAGCCGCGCCTTAGCTTTAGTACTAAAGGTTTAAAACTCGTTTAGCCTTAGCTTTAGTACTAAGCCCAAAAAAGGTTTAGTACTAAAGCACTTTAGCCTTAGCTTTTGCCGAACCAACAATTACAGACATATTTGTAAATTTTAAATATTATCCCTGTTTTAAGCTAATTCTTAGCATTGCACTGTTAAGTTTACGGTAAAAAACCCAACACTAAAGACGTTTTTAACGTTTATTGCATTAAATTTTAATTTTATTTTTTAAAAAAATATTGTTTTAGGGTTAATTTTATAGTTTTAAAGTTGATCTTGTACTGTACACTCAAGATTTTAAGGACGCTCAAAATGTCATATAGTATTTGTGATATGCGTGATATATGTTTTGCTCTGTGGGAATGGTTGTGGGAGGAGCTGTTTTATCCAATTAGCGCTGGGAAAAAATTCATATCCAATGAATGAGAGATTTCCTTTTTTTCTGAGCGCTAATTGGCTAAAAGTGATTCTATAACTTTAACGGAGGGGGTATTAACCTCCTCCCCAAACTCTGAAATGGAGGGTTTAACCCTTTCCTTTTAGTAGCGGGGAGGGTAGAACAGGTTAACTCCCCAATTTTGGAAAAATGAAAAAATAATTAAAATGACTTCTAACTGCCTCCAAACTTAAGTTTGAGGTCAAAATGTATGTTTTTAGCAATAAAAAGCTCAAAATTGCAATAAAAAGAGCTTTTTGACCTAAAATTAGCGTTTTTTACCTATTTTTCTTCAAAATCGAAAAACAAACAATATTTGTAAATTCACTCCAGAAAAAAACGGTATGGGTAAAAGGCGTTTCTCTGATTTTAACCCACCACCCCCGCCCCCACTTCCGACCAACTTGCACATTATAGGGTGTTCTTCCATACTCGCTGGTTTTCTAGGGGGTAGGCCCAAGATGAAAATTTTTAAAATCTTGAAGAGGATCAGGGTGGGTGTGGTTTTCAAAAGAAAATACTTTTAAAAATTTTAAGCTGGTTAACTCATGTAAAAGTTAATCCACTTTGAGAGAAATTTATGTGAATTAAGTTTTATTAATGGTTAAAGAACGCAGGCTAAAGCTTTTACACGTATTGTTTTTATTCGGTTTTGTTTTTCTGAAAATTTCACAAAATCTGTTATTAATTTACAGGTTTTAAGGAGACTTGTTTCAGTCTTTTCTGGCATTTAGTTTTTAGACTTATGTAGCTTTATACTATTCCATTTAATATAAGGCTTTTGTTCGAAACTTTGTTTCGTCTTTTGCTAGAATTTCCGCCTTTTAATGCATTGAATTCAATTCAATTCAATTTTTGTGCAAAATTTTAGTGAACGTTGTGGAGGTGTTATACTGCACTTTTACCATATTTTTATTTGATAACCAAAAAACACATAATATAAACGCAAATACGCTTAAAATTATAGAAGTGAAAATAGTGAAAAAAGTCGATTTTGTATGGAGCTTCCCAGACTCCCTCTTTAATATCTTCAAAACGGCTGATGAGTGCCAATCGCCATAGTCATATCCGTATCCGCCTTAAATAAATACATATATGTGAATGCGAGATTTTCCTTATTATCTCGCTGGAGGTGTAATACTGCACTAATACCAAAAATTTTGCATGAGCTTTAGGTTTTGCTTAGGTAGGTTCAGGTTTTGCTGTTTAGGCTAAGATTTAGGTTTCTCTTAGGTTTAGGCTTCTGCTTATGCTTAGATTTTGCTTAGGCTCAGTGTTTTGCTTAGGCTTAAGTTCAGGCTTAGGCTTAACTTTGCTGGCGCAAGGATAAGTTGGCATGTTTTTCTGGCATGTTTTTGCAGGGTTTTGCATGTTTTCAGCATGTTTTTGAAATTTCCTCACGTTTCTGGGTTAAAACTTACATTTTGATTAAATAAAACACAATAATGCAAATATATCAGCCTATTTACTCATATCAAAAAAAAATAAATAATAAAAAAAAACACAAATTTTTTTTAGTTTATTTTGATTTTAATTGTGTTATTTTACAGCTTGTTTCTGGCATGTTTTTGCAGGTTTTTTGCAATTTTATAAAAATTTTATACGTTTATAGGTAAACAATTAAATTTTAGTCATATAAAACACTTAAATGGAAATATAATAACCCATTTAAACACAAAATAATTTAGGGTAACTGACTTAATTTCGGCCACGCCTTAGTTTTGGCCACCAATTTAGGGTGTTAGAAAATTGGCTTATTTTTAAAACACAAAAGAACTAGCACAAAAGTAACTGGACTAATGTTGAATAAAGTGTTTTTGCAAAAGTTTTTTATTTTTGTTATTTTACATTATCAACATTTTCATACAAAAAGTGAATTTTTTGTGATTTTCCTAATTTTTGCTTTGTGTTTAAACTGCATCAATATTAGAACGAAGCAATATATAATCTTAAAATATCTTTTATTTAAGGCTCAAAGTTGTTAATTTTCATGTTTTGATAATTTCTTCAAAATCATTTGGCAATGCGTTTAACTAACTGTGCATTTTAAGATTCCGTTAATTTCGGCCACCTGAAAATTTAGGTGAAAGAACATGCCGTTTTTTGCTGTTTTTAAATATCATTGTACTACTGTATTTATAAAGAATTTTTTTGGTCGTTTGACTTTGTTTTGACGTTTTTTAAGCCAAAAATAAAAATTAAACAAAAAATACAAATTATTAAAACTTGTTTTTTTAAGGTTTTGACATAATTATTTAAAGTCTTGCTAATAAATATTAAAGTTCGCAAACGGAAAAAATTAAGTTATATGTACCAAGAACAATACCTAAGAATGAATTTGCAACCTTTAGAAATTTTTATAGTTCGTTTAAGCAATAGTTGTGGCCAGTTTTTTGTAGGTGGCCAAAATAAATGGCACGCGCCTTAACTTCGGCCACTTTAAAAAAAAAGTTTAAACCTTCACTGATTTTTAAGTGCAACAGAAATATTCAAATTTTGCACTGGAAAAACAAATATAGCTATTGTTTGATTTTTAGGCCAAATTTTGGCTTGATTGAAAAAGCCAGAAAAAACATTCAAAAAAATAAAAAAGGTGGCCGAAATTAAGTCAGTTACCCTAATTTTTATTTGAATTCGATTTTAAGTCTATTATTTCACAGCTGCTTAGTTCTAGCATGTTTTTGCATGTTTTCAAAGCTTTAGAATTTATTTAAATATTTCTACAAAAATACAATAAAACAATAAAAACAAAAATATTGCAGCATATTATTGCAGGAAACATATTATATACATAATTTTTTTTGTTTAGTTTAATTTACTAGGATTTAGTTTAATAAATACAATAACCATTTATAGCATGTTTTAGCATGTTTCATTCACCCGACTTCGGACGCTCGACTTGTATATGTGTGTATTTCAAACTTCCAATGGTTAGTGTTGAGCGCCAACATAAGGGTCTATTAAAAAACATCTCAAATATTTTAGTTTTTAAGCTTTTTCTTGGATAACTATTTTACAAAAAAAGAGAATAAATAAAAGCATAGACCTTATAAACGTTTCCTTGAAAATTGATTTCTTGTGAAAAAAAGTTTATAATAGAGATGTTTCTAGAGCCAAAGCTTGGAAAGAAGCTCCCCTTTTCGGAGCTTCGCAGTAGCAGAGACTGTGGAGCTCTGCGGTATTGAATTTCGTGAATAAGTAAAGAGTAATTTCATAGAATATTTTTTTCAAAAATTTTTTGTAAACTAAATTTTTGTAAAACTTATTAAAACATATTTCAAATTTAAAGGGTGAAGCTCTGCAGCTCCGGAAGTCTCTCAGTTTTAAATGGCGGAAGCACCAAAGTATGATATTGGTTTGTAGGGACATTACTAGTTTACTGATACCGGCTGGCTTAAGTAATGATTATTATAATTTATTGGTTTTTAAGCACTGAGTTTTTTCTATTATCTTATTTTTTGTGAAACATATTCTGAATTACTAGTTATGTTTACTATAACTAGGGTAACTGACTTAATTTCGGCCACACCTTAATTTCGGCCATCAATTTAGGGTGTCAGAAAATCGGCTTATTTTTAAAACACAAAAGAACTAGCACAAAAGTAACTGGATGAATGTTGAATAAAGTGTTTTTGCAAAAAGTTTTTATTTGTGTTATTCTGCATTATCAACATTTTCATACAAAAAAGTGATATTTTGTGATTTGCTGGATTTTCGCTTTGTGTTTAAACTGCATCAAATTTAGAACGAAGCACTTTATAACTTTAAAATAACTTCTATTTAAAGCTCCAAACTGTAAATTTTCATGTTTTGATGTTTTCTTTAAAATCACTTTGCAATGCGTTTAACTAACTGCGTATTTTAAGATTCCGTTAATTTCAGCCGCCTTAAAATTTATGTGAAAGAACTTGTTTAACACGATTTGCACCATCATATGTACGGGTGGGGTTACATAACACATAATTTACCGTGTTGTATTAAATTATGAACATACCGGAAGGAATTTTCTAAAAATAATGTTTAAACACAATAAAAAGTTAGGTTATTTTCTTGGCGGAAGGATGCAGTCATATACTGAATATAGTAAAAATCAATGTCAATGGAGTTTCCCCCAACCAAGTACCCAACCCACCAGTTACCACGATATAGAGTACCAATATTTTAAAAACGGTGAAAGTAAATTATAACACGGTAAAAATGTCAGGTTATTTCCTTTGGCGGAGGGATGCGTTCATAAGAATTACGTAGTAAACATCTGTGCGGGCTGGAGTAATCCAACTTTCAATGTACTAGGTTTGATCTATCAAGAAACCGGTAGATGAATTTCTCAGAGATTTTTTAAATGCAGTAAAAAACTCAAATATAAGTTAAAAAAGTTATTTTCTTGGCGGAAGAATACAGTCAGATAGGAAACATCAAAGATAGGCAAGAATTGCTGTGGAAATTAACTTTTTTAACGTCTTGTTTATTCTTAAAGTTGATATTTTTGGTTTATGTAGTCGTTTTTTGTGTTTTAGGCTTTTGTTTTTGTTTTTTTTTAAAATCTAAAAGGTGGCCGAAATTAAGGCGGATTTTGTGTTTCTGTAATTTTTAGGTTAAAAATATAAAAAAACTTAATAGAGTGGAATAAAATTTTTACTAGGCTTTCTTTAAAGTTGACTGGCTGTAACAAAAGCCATTTGATGTTGAAATATTTTTTCACACCGAAAAAATTCAACAAAAAACATGTGTTATTAAAACTAAGGTTTTTAAATAATTATTTAAAGTCTTGCTAATAGCTATAAAAGTTTGCGAACCGGAAAAAATTAAGTTATATGTACCAAGAACAATACCTAAGAATAAACAAACATTTTAAAATATCGTAGCAGTTCCTTATTTCCATTGTAAAGCGGAAGATTTGAAACTTTTCTGTAAAGAATTTCAAACGGAAGGAGATAGTCCGGCGATTTAAGACGTTTTGGTGGCAGTGGAAAGTCTAAACCCTTACATAATGCTCTTTCTTGAGCCTCAAAATATTCCATTTTTGTTCTTGTAAAAAATTCCGTCCAAAAATACTTCCGTCCGCGCTTTAAACTTTTAAAATTTATACAAAATGTGTTTTTTTCCTCATGTTTTTGCTTTTTAGTAATTATACAAATTAATTGTTTAATTTATACTGTCCCAGTTCTTACATATAGTTTCATTTTTATACCATATTGTAATTTTACGGCATCTATTTTTTTAGTTGTTTTTCTTTGTACGTTTTCCTTAATAATTTCTTATACAAATCCTATCCAGCATATTTAATTGCTAAAACTTGCTAAAACTTTTTTTTCTGTTTTATTAACTACTTCGTTTACAAATATTTTTTAAAAATAAAAAATAAATCAAAATAAAATTTTATCTATACTTACTCCCTAGTTTTCCTTATTTATCCAGTAGTATGACTTAATTATTTATATAATTTATACAGTTTTGAAATTATTTCTTGTCGTGTTTACAAATACATAATTTTTAGTTGACTGATGATGACAAGTGTAAATAGTCGAAACGTTTCACCATGATATCAATAAACGCTTTATCCTTCGTGTTTGTTTACATTTTAAGAAGCTTGTTTCCCAAAGTACAATCTATTGCGAAAAATAGCTGTCCTTTGATTTTTAGACCGAATCCTGGCTCAATTAGAAGTGCCAGGAAAAACTTATCCAAAAAAAATAAAAAAAGGTGGCCGAAATTAAGTCAGTTACCCTACATGTTATTTTTATGAATAAACTTTAAATTTAGTTACTAAAAAAATTAAAAAAAACATTTTCAGGAAAAAAGCAGAAAAATACCACACTTTTAACAAAATAATGTGCGAACAATTGACAACAAAATTAAGTGATCATCAACGAATCGATCTATACAAAATTCATATCAGTGATCGAGTATAAACTGTAAATTGGAATAATAACTGCACACTGATATAATTTTCGCATAAATGGTTTTAATGTATTTGAAAGTTTGCTTATTTATGAGTGTATTTTGAAATCTTGTAAGTGGCTAAAGTCGTTCCCTCCATTCCACTATATTTTAAATCTTTCAAAATTTAAAAGTACAGATACAAATCAACTTTTATTCAAAAATTTCATTTTCGCAATATATAATATATAATATATGCAAATATATTAGCATGTTGCATTTATTATAGAACAGAGAATTTTTTAAAGCTAATTTGGACTTTAAAAAAATTTAACTTTAAAAGAAGGTTTAAAATTAACAGTCAAAACTCAACCTAGATATTCTGTGATATTATTTTTTTATAAATTAACAGTATTTTTGGCGAGATATACTTTATTGAAGTCAAAATTTTTGCTAGAACACGTTTTTTTTCTTGTGAAATTCAAGAAAAAATAAAACATAGGTGTAAAAAACTTGCTCACACTTCCTTGTTAAGGTTATTCTAATACCAAAGATGAATAAATCCCTCCGTGGCGCTCCCGCGTACGTCACCAATAATGCTATGTTGGGTTTAAATACAATAATCTTTTATTGTTCAATAATTTTCAGCTGTCTACAGTAGTTCATCATTGCCGCTTCACTTTTACCTGTCGTTGTCTAATTATATCAACTAGCACAGAAAAAGTGTAGATTTTTTAATTACTCATTTATTAAAATGTACAGTAGTTTTAGTGTAACAAAAGTTTGCGCTTATGTTTTTTTTAAATCACATAGATCCCATAATATAGTTGATTAAAATAAATTAAACTAGCTTTGAAAACTGATATAACTTTAAAAAAGACAAAATTTAACCCGGGAATATGCGTACACAAAAGAAATAACTGGATTGGGACTAAATTTTGCGGCCTAAATTTTTAAATTATTTTTATGTTCTAAAAATTTGTACATACAAACATGTAAATTTTGTACATACATTTTTTATGTGATAAAAATAAGATCATAAACAAAAATAGCGATTTCGCAATTTTTTAAAAATATATAATTTTTTAAAATTGCACTCCCATCCAACATTGACAACTATCAATTGACAATTGACATTCCAAATTGACTTCTAATATAACATGTATGCCCTTATGTTATACTTTTTAATTGCCTTTTTGTCATTTTTTGTATGTTAGTTTTTACGGGCAAATAAAAGATTCTGATTTTATTCTAGTACAGTATAATTTTAAAAAAAATATTTATAGACACGTCACCACAAAATTTTTAGTTTGTCGTTTCTTATTTTTTATTCATTTTTTACTTAAACTAAAGTCTTAAAGACTAAATTTAAGAGTGAAACATTTTTCGTAAGAAAGAAACAAAAAAAAAACGGTTAAAGCTGCAGTACTGAGTTAAATTAAACTTTTTGTCTTTGATTTTGATTATTTTTTGTGAAAACCTTACCCCTGCCCTCAATAACCCACAGAAAATTTTTTATCAAAATTATCTCCAGTAGTTCAGGAGATATGACCCTTCAAAAATGGCGTTTTTTGACAATTCTGTACTGGAAAAATTGCTCAATGGGTATTTCAATTTTAATTACAAAATATACACGCAAAGAAAGTGGCTACTTTTTACTTTAATTTGATACCTTGATTGTTAAAATTGGTGCAGTATTTGTCGAGATATTGTGTTTTCCGTACAAAAAACCCGTGATTTTTTCGTTAAAAACAGCAAACGACGGCAGGGATTTGATTAAGTGTGCCCAACATTTTTTCCTACATTTCGTATTTTTAGCGAAAAAATCGCGGGTTTTTTTACGGGAAACCCAATATCTTGACAAATACTGCACCAATCTAAACAATCAAGGTATCAAATTAAAGTAGAAAATAAGCGCTTTTTTGAGTGTATGTTTTGTAATTTAAATTTTAATAGCCAATGAGCAATCGTTCAACTACGTAATTGTCGAAAAACGCCATTTTTGAAAGGTCATATCTCCTGAACTATTGGAGATATTTTGATGAAAAACTTTTTGTGGGCTATTGGGGGCCGAAGTAAGGTTTTCACAAAAAAAAAATCAAAATCGAAAACAAAAAGTTTGACTCAGTACCGCCCCTTTAAGAAAAAAATTCTGAGTAATGAGAAAACTAATTATTATTTAGTTGCGTCACGTGTTTCCTTATACACGTGATGTTTTCTCGGACAAAAAATGCTGATGACCTGACAACCTCCTATTTTAATTAAGAAATTCACTTTATTTACTAGTGATGTTTCTACTCTACAATGTCATGCTCCGGAGCTTCTCTCATTTAAAGCGGAGGCAGCTCCAGAACTCTAGAGGTCCAACCAGTAAATGAACAGGTTCAGGCTTTTCTATTCTTGAAATATGTTTCAATCTCTTTTATTCACATTTAAGGACTATTTTTATTTTCTTAATAAGTTTGTCAACAATTGGGGCTTACGAAAAACTGTGAAAAAATAATTGATTAGCATTACGTTTTAATTATTTGTAAAATTAGCATAAAAGAGGGGAGCTTCGAAGGTGCTCCGGAGCTCCAGGGATATCATTATTATTCACGCGACTCTTGTAAAATGCATATTTAAAATTAGAAGGAAAATTATATTATTTTAAGGACGACGATGATATTCTAAAAGATCCGAAAATGGAAGAAGTGGCCAGAAAAATACAGGATGCCTACAGAAAAAAAAGGGCAGCCTCCGTGGTTAGAAAAAAAGCGCTGAAAAACTACCGAACACCAAAAACAGAAACTATTCTATTGCTTAAAAAAATGTATTTGTTTTAATATCAGCTATATAATCTATTCAAAACGTCTCAAATAATTGCGAAAAATTTTAGCAGTTTGCATAATTGTTATTAAAATAATCGAAATAGAATCATTATAAAAACAGAGAAGATTCGACACTAAAATAAATTAAAACTTTGTCAAGTATTTTATCGTTATTAGATGTTGTTAGCCAAAGTTTGAGGCTAAAAATCAATATTTAATATTTGGAGATATTGATGTCCGTTTTTATCAGGTCTTATTCATTGTAATTAAACTTCAATAATTATTTCAATTAATTATAAAATCTGGACGTACTGTAATATATCTATTATAATTTCGGGTAAGGTTTACAGTAAAAAATGTGCAATTCGATTTTTTAAAATTTTTTCCCCAAAATCTGAACTTTTAAAATAAAAAAACGGTCTCGAAAAATTTCTAAAACTTTCTTTTAATTTTTTTTTCTCCAGTCTTATTTAATATCAAAACAAATTAAAACAAAAATTAAAAACCCAACATTTAAACGAAAAATTTTAAATCATTGCATAATTAAAGAAATTGTTTATATTTATATGTTTTGTTTTGTTTTTTTATTATATTTAATTTTAATTTTAATTTAATAGAAAAAAATGGAATAAATTTTATTTATTTTCTCCGATTTTTATATCTTAGAGACCTGTTCCAATTTGTTATGTATAGTCTTTTGCATTGCATTGTACGTCAATTAGCATTTTATAATACTTTTGTGCTAAGTTTGGTTTTCTCAAAATATAATAATTTTTCTAAAAAATTATTCTTGATTTTTGCATTTCTTACAAATAATTGGCTTTTTGTACCAAGGAATGAAAGCTCAAGCTTATTTAAACCGTTGAGGAATTTTTAGGCTCAGTGCACTAAAAAAGGCTAACCTGAAATGAAGATAACACATTGTTAAAAACGTGTCGAATGGATTTTTAAAATTTTTGAATTTAAAATTATTTTTGACTGTTTTTTAAAATAAAAGCTGTCAGAAGTCAAGATTATACAAAGTACAAAAAATGTTTGATTCAAATAATGATAATTTTACGCAAAATGGCCATAAATTAGTTAGGCATCCGTGTAAAAAGTGTAAAATCGACCGCTTCCCCCAACATTTGTTTCCTTACTCAAAAAAAGGCGCTCTACGAATAAGAATAGTTCACAAGTACGTTAGTTATTGTAAATCAAATTTACAGGGGTGGGCCGGACGGGTTTTCGGAACTAATAGCATCGAATATGAAGTCGGTGGAAAATTTTAGAAACTGTGAGCCGCAAAAATGAGAACTTCTTGCCTTAAGTACAAAAAATAGCTTGGAGTAAGATTTAGGCCTTGGTTTAGGCTTAGTGATAGGAAGTAGCGGATTCGTTTACAATTTGGTTCCAAATTTCCACGTTCGGACTTTAAGTTCCTTATTTTCGATTCTAAATTTAAGCGGTATGGGGTCTTTAGAGCCACTAGCAGGCAACTTGGAGCTATCGGAAATTTTTGAGAACTTGGAGCCTCGAGCAATAAGAACTTAATTAATTTGATTAAAAAATGATTTGAATTTGGATTTAGGCTTCGCTTAGGCTTAGGTAAAATTTTTAGCAATTTTTACTATTTAAGATTAGTAAAAATGGTTATGGTACTATCACAGGTTTTTAAAATCAGATTTAAAATGTTTATATGGACCGAAATTAAAACAAATTTTGAGTGTAAAAGTATTATTGGAAATTTAAGGTCGTTTAAACTTTCCAAGTTATTTTAAACTAAAGTTTTCAAGAGGTTTTGGCAATAAACTTTCGTTGTTTGATTTGGCGCTACCTGACGGCATTTCATTTTTTTTTTTAAATTTTAGTTTGTTAAAAAATGCTGTTTGAATTTAAAATATTATTATTAAAAAAAAAAATGAGGATGCGAAAATTTGGGACTTGCAGTTAATACGGGAGTTTTTTCATATTTTGATGTCTATTAGGATTATTATTATTATTTTACTTTTCTACATTACAATCGTTGTTATTTATATTTTTTATCTTTTTAGATTTTTCGGATTAAATAATTAAAAATTTAACAACCTTATCTAAAATATTTCTTTTTAAAGTTTTAGTCTTCTAAATCCTAAATGTGATTAAACTTATATCTTTTTTTAAAATGTATTGATTTCATATTTCAAACTTTTAAATTTCATAAAAATTTTTGCATTTGAATTTTTATTCTAAAGCTAAAACAATAATAAAAATTCTATTTGTTTCAAATCAACGCAGAAGGAGAAGCTAGATTACAAAATACAATAATATATGTCGTTAAATTTCCAAGAATAAATTTCCGATAATACTTTGAAACTAGAAAATTATATTAATTTCGATCCATATAAGCAATTTCTGATTTTGAAGAACCGGGGTATTAAAAACTATGTAGTCCTAAAAAGTCTATAGTACAAATGTCCGAATAAAAAAATATTTCAAGCTTAAATTAAACTTAAAACATATTTCAAGCTTAAATTAAATTCGCTTCTTTGAGGGAGTTGAGTTCCAAACCTCCCTCTGCTTTAGAAGGCTGAAATTCCATTAAGTAAAACTTTATCTTCGCTTTTTTTAAAAGTAAAACTTTAATATAGCTAACGGGTAATATACCAAAACAACAGCAAACAAAAAAATTTTAATGGCAGTACTCATTTAATATTTTTTTGAATTGCACCAAATATAAAACTCTGGCTTTTTTGGTACATTAGCATGATTTCTATTTAATATTCGTTCAGCAGAAACGGTTTCTTTTGAAAAATGATGTATAAAAACAAACATCGGAAGTAATCCTTGGGAATTAATTCTTGCTCTAAGAGGTATTCTTGTTAATAACTCTTTAGCCTTGGAAATTAATTTTTGGTCTAAAGGGTGATTCATACTTATGTGGCGGATAGCGTTGAGCAGTTTAGGTCAACTAAATTAACAATATTAATTCATATCTTAAGTAGTCACTACACTCGCGTTCAGTCATGGTTTCATTTCAATTTAAAACATTTTTAAAATATATTAATGTATGCGCTGTAATCAAATTACAGTAGCCCGCGCCTGTCGCCGCGCGTGTCAAAACAGTCGCTTATAGCAGTACAGTTGCGCTCCACGCGGTGCGTGGGCCCAATGGGTTTCGTAATTATTGTTTTGCGCTTTATACTTGGAGATCAGTCGTATCTACCTGAATTGGAACCCTCGTTGGCAGTACCCGTCTAGGTATTTATAATTTACTACCTTTATTTTATCCGACAATTTTCCCACTTGAGATGCCAACCACTATAGTTGGTCTTGACCAACTTAGGTAAGGAAAGTGTGTTAAGTGGAGAGTTCGCAGGGCTGTCTGTGAACTCTCCTTGAGATAAGGCGGCATTTTCGGAAGTGTATTGGTGGAGTGGCTACGATCGTGGGTACAGGTATTTTAATAAGGAATTTTGCACAAATTTTGCACAAATCTCGTACAAGTTGTACGTAGTTTTAAATTAAGTTAAATAGGTTACATAAAACCCTCAGTGGCGTGTCGTCAAGGACAACCACTGATTTCGTAAAAATATCGTTTTAATTTTCAATGCGGTAAATTTCTAAAAAAACCAAACATTTAAATAATTCAAACTTAAGCCTCTAACTGAATCAATCAAAAATAGAATTTTAAAAACTTATACATTCTTGTAATTTCTCTTTAAATGTAGTTGGTGTTTTTAAAAGCTAAAGCAGTTTTTAAAAGGCTAAAAGTCATAGCCTTAGCGTTACTAAACGCCTAAAAATAGCCTTTTCTTTTTGTTAAAACAAATTGCTCAAGTTGCTCAATGTGCGCAAAAAGTAATCTATTCTTTTGTTCGCCGCAACCCGGTCTGTTGCGCTCGTAAGTAATCGCTCATAAATAAACGTTTTGTGTAATCTGTTGTGTAACCTATTTATCTCCGCAAGTAATTCAATCTGCCAACGCAGTATTTCATTCACAAAGTACGTAAACAAGGCATTTATTTCGTCTAAACAAATAAGTTATAAAATTACACTTAAATTCATGCAGTATAGTCCTGCACGACACATAAAAACCACGGAACCCAAACCACTGGCCAAACCCTCTCTTTTCCCCTCATTGAAACACTAAAATTATACTAATAATTTTAATGTTTCGTTGAAATCTAATCCCCACGTCAAAACCCTTCTCGGTACTTTATGCTGTTCGTTTCCTAGTTTGGTGGCTTCATATTTTCCAAGCACACCGGGCTTTGAGGTCTTCAACAAACTTTTTGAAAACCCAAGCGAAGCTTGGGTCGGTCAACCTATTCATTTCCAAACCTGTTGTTC